>JACDJE010000030.1:1355005-1402528 GCA_016647715.1 Pavo muticus | reverse complement strand
GCGGGCTGGCGCTGCCTGGCGCCGGCGTGCGGGTCTGGCTGTGTGCGGAGTGTGCCGCTGTGTGTATGTGTTTTGTTGGGAATGCAAAAAAAAAAAAAAAGAGAGAGGAAGAAAAAAAAAACGCCGCTGCACACACACCGACTCCTTCGGAGGAAAGGGGAGTGAGGAGGGAGCCCTCACATGATCGCCAAGTGGCCTGCACAGAAGTGCTAATAACGCGCGGGGGGCGGCGCAGGGGGGAGGATGGCAACAGCGGAAAGTGCCGCGGGACGCGCCGTGCCGTGCCCAGCTCCGCGCCCCCCCGGCCCGTGCCCGCTCCACCTGCTGCCAGCTCCCCCCTCCCCGCCCCCTCTCCCTCCCTCCCTCTTCCCCCCCTTTTTGCTCCGTTAGACACAACGAGTTTAGCAGACGGGGAGAGAAAACAAAGCCGTGCGTTGTGCCGGCGCTGCCGACCGTCTGCGGCCCGCTGCCCGCGCTCGGGGTGGGAGACACGCGTGGGAGGCGGCTGCGGGCCGGCAGTCCGACGCTCCGCGAAACTTTCTCCGCGCAGCGCCCGGGCCGCCGCTGCCTCTTCCCGGCCCCTGCCCCGCAGTACGGGCCGTACGGCGGGGCCGAGGCCGGGGCCGGGAGGGGGCCGTGGCGGCTGCGGGCCCGGCCAATGGGGGCGAGGCTGGGTTCGCGAGGTGAAAGTTCACCGCCGGGGCAGGCTCGCCGCCGCCGCGGCTGCCGATGGGTGGTCGTAAAATATATTTATTTGCTACTTGCAACTCTTTTGTGTTCGTCCACCCCCACCCCCGCCCTCACACCTCCCCGCCTAGCCCGCCCCGTTGCCGCTTCGCTTCCACCGCACAAGCGAGTGCAACGGTTGCGGGTGCCGCCCGCCGAGCCCGCTGCGGGGCCGAGGGGATGCGGAGCGCGGGGACCACGGGCAGCCGCTCCCCGCCGCCCCCCGACGGCTGCGGGCGGGGGGGAACGGAGCGGCGCGCCTCGCGCTCCGCGCCGTCCGCAAACGAAATCGGCCGCCACGGGCTGCGCTCGGCCCCGAACCCGCCGCCCTCCTCCCGACGGGCGGCGGCGGCTCTCCTGGAGGCGGACCGCGCCGTGCCCCGCACTTGTTGGAAGGAGCGCCCGGACCGGCCCCGCTGCGCTTTCTTTGCGAGCGGTGCGAAATCCGCTTCACAGCGGAGCGGCCGATGCCGCGAGCCTCGCTGTGCGGTGCACGATAGTGCGGGGGGAACAACGCGGGGTGAGCGCTGCGCGGAGTGAGCGTTCCGCTAACAAACACTTTTCCCACTCTTTTTATTTTTACAGCGGCGATCGGGGCGTAAAACACAACTTGGCCTCCTAATGAACGAGGCGAGTGTTATTTGTTCCTATTTACGGTTCGAGATTTCATCTGCGCATTTGTATTGTATTTCTCGCTTCAAATAAACCGCTTCGAAGCCGTCTTCCCTTAATTAATTTAATGCATTTTCCCGGCGCAGCTGGCGGCGCGAGGTGCCCGTCACGTTGCCGTTTCCATCAGCGCTGCGTGTAGACGGCCCCGAAGCACGAACCGAGTCCTCTCTCGCCCTTAGTCCGCTCCCCGTCCGCCCCGCGCAGCGCCCGGCGCAGTTCGGGCAGAGCGGAACGCGAGGTTTAACCGGAGTCACCTCGAAGAGAACCTGTACTGCAACATCATAGCGATCGGAGACGCCACAAAATTGGTGGAGTTACACCACCATCTGTCGTTAAGCCTCGGGACTACAAAAGTTCAGACGGATCGTAAATCTTAATGAGAGCCGGCAACTTTTCCTCTCTCTTCTCAGTTCTGCCCCGTGACAACGCCGAGCCGGGGGCGGCCGTGCCGGGAGCCCCTCGCCACTGTGCCCGGCCTCTGCCGGGGGCTCCGGGCAGAGCTCTTCGGGGCCCTCGCACGTCCTCCTGCCCTCGGGAGGCTGCGTTCGGTGCAGGGCAGATGCGTACCCAACAGTTCAAATTGTAAGACATAAAACTCAGAGTTCTTCTCTCCAGGCTTCCAGTTGTAGGATTCAGTTTGTTCCATGGTGTGTTCATGTCCTACCACAGGGTTCTGAAAAGGAATATATTGAAAACACACCTTGGAATAACACAAGGAAGAAGCTGACGTCCCACTGCTACTTGCAGTGCCTCTTAAAAGAGAATGACCTGTGTGCAAACCCTCGGAGGAACCATGAAGTGCTTTGGCATCACCTAAAGCATGCAGCGACCAGCTGGGCATGTGTGATTGTGAGAGCTGCCCCTGGGCTCTTTCTCCGTTCCTCAGACTAAGGCTATAGAGTGCTCATTTGCCATCATTACCGAAGAATCAAGACAGAAGATGTGTTTTCTTTAGGATTTCCTGGTTTCAAAGATCAGCTGCTACTTGGAGCCGGCTGGGAAGGGACCTGCAGGCTACCTGTGGTACACATGGAACCCTACAAGGAAAACCATCACATTTATCATTGAGGCATGAGACATTCAGTAAGTATTGATCCAAATGGGTTCCAATGTGGAGTGCTTGATGACTAGAAGTCAACTTTCAGATCGTTTTTCTGCAGCTGGGGAAGTTCATGGCTTTTTGCCTGTCTGTGCCAAACACTGTGCAAGTGCCCACTGTCCTCACCCAGCAATTGGTGTTCAGCACTTCCCCGTGCTGGGGCTTTTGGTAGGGGAAGATAGCAGCTTCAGGCACCATTAAACAGTCCTTTCTCAGCCCGATGCCTCATCACAGGGAAACTCCAGTTCCATCCATCCTTCCAGGAACGCCACCTCTCCATGTCTGTTAAACACCTCCAGGGACAGTGACTCCACCACCTCCCTGGGCAGCTCATTCCCGTGCCTCACAGCTCTTTCTGAGAAGAAATGTTTCCTAATATCCAACCCGAACCTCCCCTGGTGCAACTTGAGATCAGTATTTCTCATCCAGAATGTGTGCTGCATTGAAAAGCACTGTCCATAAATGAAGGACTGCACTGTGAAAGTCTTCCGATTACTCTCATGTAGACAAAAAAAAAAAAAAAAAAAAAAAAAAAAAAAAAAAAAGAAACCATGCAAATCTTCAGCTGATTCATGTGTTGGAAAAATATCTCAGAGTTTTTGACCTTATATTTCACATCTATACATAAAGAGTTTACCTACAGAATGTTCTGGTTTCTCTTCCTGTTTTGTGTAGCCAGGCTTGGAGGAACATACCACCCTGACCTTCAGATAAAAGTCTCAGTCCCTAACATTTAGTTGTGTATCTGAAAGTCTTGTTTAGGCACAGCTGAGAAAGTTTTCAGACTGAAGATTTTCCTAATCATAACTGGGGAGCAGTTATGACACAACACACAAACACGTGATTTTGCCTGAGTCTCACAGACAGCTCATACCTTTTGGAAAGTTTGGCATCTGATGCGTATGGTTTAACTGCCACAAAAGGTGTTTCACCTCAATCCAAGCTGCAATCTGCAAGTTCCTTGTTTAGCCTCATGTGAAGAGGTAACATTGGTGAGGTGGCCTTGTAACCCCTTTGGCTCCTAAAATATTACTTCTGCTCAAAGTAACAACTGACAGTAGGGCTGAAAACCTGACTTATTTCCTGAGCCAAATCAGCCCCTTAAAACTAGGCATCCTCTGTAGAGATGTGCATTAATTTGTAACTAGGTGAAATGCTCACCAGTCCCTATAGCCCTGCTGACCACAGCCTCCCCTTCTCCACTCCCTGAGCAGTAATGTAATATATTGTAATGTAACATAATGGCACTGCTCACTGCCCCAGCCATCTCTAGCCCTTTTTTAGCAAAGTGATACTGCATCCCTGTGCTGGGCCAACTGAAACCAAGCGGTGCTGCGAGCTGGCTGATGGCTTAGGCCCAAGGTGAGTCTAGAAAGCAATTAGGATAGCATAATCATCTATTTATTGTGTTAAATAAATATATGGCAGCTACTGCAAGATAATACAAAACTAGAAGACGTAATTTTAAAATACAGGTGAGAACACCTGCTTCCCTTATGAAACAGACCACATAGCTCAGCAAAAGCCACGCAGAAATGTCTCTGCCATGAGCTACACTGCAGTGGAAGTGCCACCTCCAGACAAGCTGCTTCAGCCTCACTCACAACAAGTGAGGTGTGTGGCTGTAGAAGGAGAAGTGAGTGGGCTTCTTGCCGTAAGGCAGCACAAGGCCTCTCGCACTTGTCTCACACCCGTGATTGGTGAGTTACTGTCACAGGGCAGAAATCCCTCTGCCAGAACCTGACATCTGTGGGGAGAACACACGTGGTTCAGCTTCACAGAAGAAAACAGGACTGATTTTGTTTGCTTCCAACCCCAAATGTGGTTTTCAGTACTGGTATTAAACTATGATTTCATGATACCAGAAGAGCACAATGTTTCTAGTTCTTTAATAAAAATTTAAGCAAAAAATTCTTACATCTAGGGAAATATGTTTAGTAACCAGACAGCAATTACAGCTCTATCAGGAAACTGCTTTACTTTGGTACCACAGGCACAAGGACCACATTACAGATGCAAAATTGCATTCAGCTTCATGGCATTTACACATCTGTAACAACATTCCTGGCGTGCTGGAAATTTTGTCAGCGTTTAGGGTTAGGGGACAGAGCTGTCTTTTTAGAAACCATTTCTATGTCATACACACAAATTAACATGTATTAAGTAGACGTCTTTCCACCCACAAGCACTTGTGTAGAATTCATGGGTTTGTGAAGTAAATTGAAAACAGACTGTGGATGTTAACAATATGGTTAGATACAGGAGTTCCATGCCAATTGAACAGTGAATAAACAAACCCCCTCTTTAGGTTTATTTAAGAGGACTGTGGGGACTCAACCTCAGAATACGTATTTTAAGGCAATAGAGATAATTCCTTGTAGATGTGAATTACAGAGCGCTGTGATACAGAGGCAGCAAAATAACTTGTTTTCCAAATTTGCACAAAACTATAATCAGATACACAAAACACTACTTTTTCCCTCAGCATCCTACTTGTCACTTCCCTTAAACAGCAAAACATGTTTTTTATTGCTACAGCTGCACAGCCAGTAGAGGTAGGAGGAGAATCAGAGAAACGTGGAATCACGCACAGTCAACACAATTGGATATCAGAGTGCTGCACTTTTACTCACTGTGTAAGAAGCAGAGCAGGAGAAATGGAGAAGTGACTCAGAAAAAAAACAGTACTTTTAAGAAAAAAAATGATTTGTGAAGAAATGAAGTGTTGCTATAGCCTTGGACACTTGTATCAAGGTTTGACAATTTTATACTCAGTCATTAGAAAAGAAGCTTTTAAAAGGAAGATTTTATATTTACATAGTCTTTTTTTTTTTTTCCCTGATATTAGACGTAATTTATTTTCACGTTTCTGAACTGCAGCCACTCCCAAATGCTTTCAGTAATTCACAGACCCCATTGCAGCTGAAGGCAGAGACCGCACTCACTCCCATGATCCACATTCCCAAAGATGAGTCTCTGGCTGAAGCTTAATCTGACATTTGGAAAGCGTGTCCCAGAGTCCGCTGCTAAACCATACGCATCTCCTTACTTCAGCCTGACCGCCCAGCAATTTCATGTACATTCTCCGTAGAGTTTTGTTCCTGAAACTCAGTAGTAAGAATCTTAGCTGTGGACATCTTCTCATCAAAGCAATGATTCTTCCAGCCATGAGTGTCCTCTGTATGTCAGACTTTCAAAAGAAGTCACCTGTTTAGGAACTGAAGTAAATGACCAGTATGTGTTACAGAAGTCAGCATCTTCTAAAGACATCAGGTTATTGAAAATAATCTTGAAAATGATCTTGAATCCTGGAAATGTGGCCTTGAAGAGTACTTAAATCAATGCTGTCTTCCTAAAAATCTGTTCTCTTTATAGGCACCACACACATAAATTCTGGTATTTTCCTTTGTTGAAAATCCAACGCTGCAGCACCACGCTGCGCTACAGGGATGTACAAAAAAAACCTTTAGTTTGGATCTGTATAAATCTGTGCTGAAGAAGGTAAAAGCCATAATTGCCCTTTTGAAGAATTACTTGTGTTGCCCATATGTCTGCATACTTCTTACAATTATTTATTGTATTTAATATAACAGGTGAACTGGTGTAACTTTCTGTAATAAAGATTTGAGATGGATAATTCTACAAGATGATCTATTAGTTTATCCTTGGATTTTAGTAGGAGCTGCCCGGGGCCTAACATAACCATTTTATGGTTAACCAGCTTACCTAATGCAAATATTACCCAAAATCTGCATAAGATTGCTGGGCTCATCATGACTCTGACAAGCTGACCAAAAAGTATATGGAGACAAAGTAAAAAATATAAAGATACTTAATAAATAAGAACAATAAATCAACAATATACCTTTTGTATTTATATAGTGATATAAAATTAAATTCATACTCTGTGTTCATCTGTGTATCACAGACCATTTACAGTATGTAGTATAGAAATTGGGTGACAGTTTGGCACTTCAAAACATATAAAACCAGCAAGGATTTTGTTGTCCTTGTTTTGAATTAAGCTTTGGCTCCCTTTTGGGTAGACAAGTCTGAAAGGACTTTAAATATTGTGGAGAAGTACTTGTTAACCACCAAACTCATCCTGAACAGTTCCTGCATTGTCCATTGCTGCTATGTCCCTCTCTCCACACTGGTACCAACAGATGTGTGAACAATTGCACAATGAAACTTCAGCAGTGAATTAACCCAGAAACAGTTTGTACAAAATTCAGGTATTGAGAGTAAAGTAAAAGATCAAAATCTCTCATTGCCTGTATTTCAGCGTCAGGAGCCTGAACACTAAAGAACAAAAAATGATACCATTCCTTATAAGATGAGTACGTCTTAGTTGGCCCAAAAACTAATGGGAATGCATACACATGATTGGATAATTGAAATGAATGTCCTAACCTGTCTAGGAAAAAGGCAGAGAGAAATAGAAGTAAAGAGAGAGGCAACAGAACAACTGAATTTTCGCCACCTCCTAAGATACATATTTTATGAATGATGCGGTCTCCTTAGATTTTTTAAATTCTTAGAAGAGACAGGAGATTCACATAGATAGATAGATGCATTGAATCCCCTTAGTGTCTTTCAATTGAATATAAGGAATAAGATAAACTAGCCCTCTAAACTAAAGGTTTATTTTGGATAACATGCTATAAATACCCCACTGAATAGAAGAACTGCACCATCTGTTTTGAAGTTATGCCATTTTGCAAACAAAATATCGGACTCTGACATTCAGCACTACCTTTAGTACCTATCTGTAATGATGGAAGAAGAAAAATTGTGCTAAACTGAGAAAGTTCAACCCAAACTTGATAAATGGAGATTTAATATTGCCATTTCCAAAAAATGCGATTGAACTTGAAGGGAGAGTTACTTTTAAGTAAGTAATAATTTCCTAATGCAGAGAATTGCATCCAGCGTTAAGACGGAATTAGGTGACAACGTCATATAAGGAAAAGCTGATTGCAGAATTAAAAAATTACAAAAATAAAACAATTAGTTGATAATTATATGGTGATTATTTGTGAATGTTATAGCAACAAATGGGACAATAAGCAGCAGTTAGAAAAAATAGAGATTTTCAAAAAATAGACGTAGACAATTGATATTCAAGAGTCTCAAAAGTGTGGGATGCAGTTCTTCCTTTACCATTAATATAGATTTCCAATAAATCTGGGAAAACAAAGCAAGTTCCAAAAAGAATGGAAGAATGCAAATGCTTTAACTGTGTTTCTAAGAGGTAAACAAGACGGTGTGGATAGGCTTGTCAATCAGATATCAGTCCCAAACAATGAATGAAATACAGGCTGAAATGATACACCGGAAAAAGGAATGGAAAATTCATATGCACGGGATATTTGTGCAGGGAGGGGCTGAGGGGGAGACAAAGGGCCTGTGCTGGAAATAAAACCAGCTTTTCTAAAAACCCACAGGGATCATGACAGACAATCAACTGAACAAAATCCCTGCTCGGTTCTCAGTGCGGTGCTGCAATCAGAAGAAATGTATCTCCACTGTTCGAGAGAGATGATTAAAACTTGGGAAAGGTTAATGGCAGAGCAACAGGAATTCAAACAAATTTTAATGCAAGCGTCACCATACCTACAAAACAATATATTTTGATAATAATAGAGGGGTCATACTTTGTTGAAGACAAAGTATAGCAGATTCCAAAGGATAGCATCTGCAATGAGACAAATCCGAACTGCAACACTGTGGAACATTTTTAACAGTAAGACTGTTCTGGAATAATTTCTTACATGCTGTCATGGGTTCCCCGTCACAATCAATTTTTAAAGCAAGTGTGAATATTTTCCTGTGCATACACTATCATTAAAATAAAAATTAACTCAGGAAAAATTCATAGTATGTGCTGTGTATGAGTTAAGGCTCCACAGTCGCAATAGCCAGGTCTGGCTATGTGTAGCTTGGAGGTTAGAATTGCCATTGCCAGGTATTTAACACCCCATGAAGATGAATGGGACCATCCATACTACTCCTTACACCTGCTGTTTCAGGCAGTTCAAAAATTCATGGATGCATTGGACTGCATGGGGGAAGATGTATTAATAAAGGGAAGGGAAATATCGCTAAAGGAAATATGCTATAATTACTAATATTTAAAATTTCAGTTTGAGTAGCAGTTAACACCAGCAAGTTGAGGACTCTGTTGTACCATGCACTGTAAAAAATCTTTTTCAGTGAGTTTACAATGGATCTCGCAGCCCAATTTGAAGACAAACAGTAATTTGGAGCCAGGGAACAAACAGCCATAGCTGTTGAGAGTATGCATCCTCTTACTCTGAAGCACTGTTCCACTAACTCATGCGGCATGCACCACTACGTTACAGCACAGACAAATTCTGGGATCAAAGCTTAGCTGGCGTCTGTCTTGTAAATATCCTTCCTTTTCCATCAATGTGCTGAAGCAAGTGCGAAAATAGAAGTATGAAAGAACTGACAGTACATTGTCAAGTATTTTGTATTTTGTTTTGTTAAACAATAAGATGAAAATTTAGTTCACAAAGTATCTGTGTAGCTGATTGAAATATGTTGTTTTCTTATTTGATTTCTCTGTAGCATCACACATAATAAAATCTTACAATGAAAAAAGAATCTAGCCTTTCTTGTGTGTAAAGGATCTTCCCCACAAGCTAAAACTGAGTATTAAAGAAACGTACATCTCTTCTTTTTCCTATTCCTCTTTGATCATTTGTTGAGTGAATACTCGAGTCCTCAGTGCAAAAATCTCAGTTAGAACAAATCTGAGCAATCTCTGTGCTCTCCATTCTCTTAATTGCTTATCACCATCTTGTCCGAAGCACACACTGTAAGGCATAGCTGCATGGGTTATGATGTAATTAGATCTTGTTAGCTAAGCAAGACCAGACCTCAAGCTTAAGCAAAATAAATTTGGATAAACTCCCTGCCCCTTGACCCAGCTGTTTTGCAGTCTTTGAGCTGTAAAGAAATTTGGAATCTGGTCACAGATGCCAATGCAGAAATTCCCCTGGCTGAAGGGAACTGTCAAATGGTGTACAACCAGAGGAGCTGGTTCCCACTGATTTCTGCCTTATCCAAAAAAGCGTGTTAAGCAAAAGAAAGGTTGGGAAATTCAGAGGGAAGATGAACTGTGTCTTTATTATGATGATTTCTGGCCGGCATATGGTCCCTTAGGGACCAAAGCCAGCTTCATAAATTAGAACCATATAGAGTTCACAAACTTATTTTATGTTCTAACTTCAGCTAAGGAGCAAAGCAAGACAGGACAGAGCAGGCTGAGAAAGAAGAAGCTGTAACTCGTTCTGACAGACCTTCCAACAATTCCTCTGAGCACATTTTAGCAACGGGGCAAATACATCCTTCTGTTAAGCTTTGTGCAAAACCAACATTGTTTGTCCAAATACGTACAATAATAAATGTAAACTCTAGGTATTATATAAAAAAAAAGGATTACAAAATAGAAGTAGTGAAGAAGCCCATACCATATGTGTAGCGTTTCTAATAAGAAGTGTAATTAACCTGTTCTCTTCTACCCATTGAAGCTTTCTCTCTCTTCTCATTACTTAATGCTTTTGACTAGAATTTGTTTTTGAGAAGAGCTGGAGGGGCAGTGAGTCAGAGAAATCTTGAGACCATCTAAAGTCTTCTTGCTTTAAAAACAAGTATGCCTACTTATTCTGTAAAATCTTTAATTCTGTGTAGGACTTGTTTAAATAGCATCTTTGGCTAAAGGCATTTCTCTTTCAACCAAGGTTTATAGCTTCTTTGTTTGGTTTTATTTTGTAACAAACCTGTAAATTTTAGAGTTACTTTTCAATTAACACCCATCATATTACACATTTCTTTGGATAAGAGGTGAGAAAGGATGTTCTAACCAGAAACAGTGGGATTTAGGAAGCCTGATACTGATATTGTGGTACTGGTATTATGTAGTCTTACACAGTATACCAGTATACATACTTAAAAAAATAGTTTGGAGAGATTTAATCTAAATTTTTAGCATTATAGAGATAATTCAAAAATCTTTGCATATGCTGTCAATAATGCAAGAAAAACGTCAGTGACAGGCTAATGTAAAACAAAGGAATAACAAATCATCTTCACACAACAAAGTTTTAAACTGCAGTGGTCAATAACAAACAAAGAGAAAACAGCTTTATTTTAAAAGCTTCTTCTATTCTTTGAGCAATTGCAGCTTGCATGGTTGTATCCAGTGGAAGAAGGAAGATCACCTCTTATTCACCTCTGCTGGATTCAGAAATAATCTTACCATGTATCAGCTGAGAATTACACAGTTCTCACAGGACCGTATTTTGAAAGTCTTCTTCCAATGATCGAAACTTGAAGCATTGACCATTGTCCCAGGTGGATCAGCAGAGCGGGGCCATCAGAGCCTACATTTGAAAACATGACCATGATTGGAGGAATGGTCAATCCAAAGGCTGGTCACCACCACCACCAAGTAATCAAATCTCTTGCAAACAGTACGTAGATTAGTATGGCAGAATACATTTAGCATAACTAAAAATCTAAGAAGTCGCATTTCAGCCTGTAACTAGAGACTGAACTCTCTTCAGGGAAGCAATGCTTTTCAAAAGAATTGGGGATCAGAGTTCATAGTCATCTGTGTATAACTTCCCAATGTGACACAGTGCACAAAATGTCTAATATGAGCTTAATAAATAAGCATCAGAGGAATAATGAATGAAGATAGGTGTCGAGAGTTATTACACTGTTGTTGTATTTAGCACTGATGAAATCATTATTGGAATATTTTGTCCAGTCCTGGGGTTCATGGTTCAGGAACATTGTTGAAGAAGTTCAGAGAAGAGTCACAAGCATGACTTAGGGACTGTTAATCATGCCTCAGAGTAAAAGATTCAAAGAGTTTGATCTGTTTAGTTTATCAGTTGAGAATAGTAAAGATTGATTTGGACCTAACCTCTAAGATGTTACCATGGAGAATTATACAGGTTCGGTTATGGACTAATAAATCTAGCGAATATCTGAAATTAATGATAATATGGTGATATAGTGGGAAAACCTGGACAAATTCATACTAGAAGTGGGAACACAAACTTTCTGCCCATTGGAGTGAGCTACTTTCTAATGTCCTCAACAATTGCAACATGCTTTTCTAATAGACTGTAGCTCAGTCAAGAATTAATGTAAACATCTCTAACAACCTTCTCTATACAGAAGACAGACCTTGAGATTGCAGTGGTACTTCTGATTCTATACTCTGCAAAGCTACAAATAGACTGCGCTGAAATAGTGAGTGTTGTTACTGAAGGTTGAGGGAACTGGGCTTGTTTAGCTTGGAGAAGAGAAAGTTTCAGGGAGACCTCATTGTGGCCTTCCAATACTTGAAGGGAGCCTATAAACAAGAGAGGGAACGGCTGTTTACAAGGGTGGATAGTGATAGGACAAGGGGGAATGGTTTTAAACTAAGACAGGGGAGGTTTAGGTTAGATATTAGGAGGAAGTTTTTCACTCAGAGTGGCAACGCACTGGAACAGGTTGCCCAAGGAGGTTGTGGATGCCCCATCCCTGGAGGCATTCAAGGCCAGGCTGGATGTGGCTCTGGGCAGCCTGGTCTAGTGGTTGGCCACCCTGCACATAGCAGGGGGGTTGAAACTCGATGATCATTGTGGTCCCTTTCAACCCAGGCCATTCTATGATTCTATGATTATTTGCATTAAGCAGAAGACAAACTGAGAGACAGAGAGTGTTGAGACTCACAGAGGAATTCTATGACTTGTTTGGGAATGGAAGAAAAGCCTTCTCAGAGCTGTTCCTGTGCTTTAATCAATTTTTATTTTTATTTTGTTTAACTAGGCACCCTGTAAAAATCCTGGCAAGTGACAATCCTGTTCTGTTGTCAGTATTGATCCAGCCCGGTGTCCAGTGCCAAAAGACACTCTGATGCTGAAAGTATAGTCCCTCTGCAATGACATGTAGAAAGTAAAGTCCTGAGCACTTACTCTGTGACTTATTTTCTATGGCACTTGTATAAGGAAGAGGTGATATTGATTTTAATGTCTTGTCAAAATTCCAACTTCAGTAATTAGTTTATTCTTACCTAAACTCCTTGAATTTCTGTATGGATGATACTTTTCATATGCCTCCCTGTAGAAAACGACCTCTACAGTTGCATCAGGACAGTTTGCAGTACTAACCAAAAGAAACTGTAGAACAATATAGCATGTCTGCCACTTTATGAAATGTTTGTAAGGGTTCTTCAGTAAAACCAGCTAGGGGTGCACCACTGATTTCAAAATGGTATAATGAATGGTATAAAAAATGAAGTTTTAATGCAGAATTATCTTGTGGCCCAAAGCTAAGACTATTTTATTTTTAAGCTTTGTCTTTAGAAAGTTTAGGAATTGCCTTCAGGATAGCAAATGTCCATTCTTATAGGTATGTTCTTGAATGGAAGACATGATCAAGTTCAAGGAAAAATGGTGAAAATGATGTATATTAGGCAACAATCAGCTTACTGGAATTAAAGCAAGAAAAAAAATGGACTAATGGGAAAAAAAAACCCAACTCCCTTCTGTTACTAGCATTGAACAAAATCAACACAAAATGAACTAACATTATTTTGGTCTTTGATCTCTTGGATGCTTTATGACAGAGGTCATAAATCATGCAATTATTATCTGATATCAAGACAGCCTGAATTAACCTCTTACATTCCTAAGGCAATGAGAGCCCCCATTGCAAGTCAAAGTCTGCTTATGTGGAATAAGTAACCTTACTTGGGGAAACATAACCCTTTTAGTCTAGTCCAGACTTTTAAAAACTTAGTGGGAAGAAGATGGAAAATATCACAATGAAAGTCATCGGATCACAGACATGTTCATTTTGTTTCTGAAAGCTGTGTCTCTGATTTGTAAATCACAATGTCACTTGGGTTCTGGCTTCTTTTAATTGTAGGCTTCCTCTTTCCTTTTGCTCCTCTTCATCACGAGAGGTCAGGCTATGATGCCTCTATGTTCTGGCTGCTGAGATTCAGGAAAATTTAAAAGGTCTTTAATTTTGACATCTCGTTCCTGCCATTGATATGAAACAGCCTACATCTGACGAGCTTCAGAAAACATAGCTGAGAATAGTACACACTTGTTTTTTTTTTGTTGGTTTTTTTTTCCAACTGACAGTATTGAATGAGACTAGGTTTTGTTTTTTTCCTCCTTGAATAGAAAATTTCCAGGAATACCAGTGCTTCTTTTTTTATCATTTTAAAAATTTTTACTGTAAATTGGCCAGCAGGAGTGATGGGCATATTATGATTAAAACACCTTATTTTTATGTATACAGCAGGCAATCATTTGCAGTAGGCACCACACATATATATTGTGAAAAACAGGCACACAATAGAAGTTCTTTCACAAAAGAAATGTACTTTTCCAAAAGAGAGAAATACCTGAAATATAACAAAAATACAGCAGCTGGACTAATAACTTCAGAACCAGGTCACACAGAACCATGACCAATAATTCAGCATTTCGAGTACCAGAACAAGAAAAGAAGACAATACATAAGCTTCATAATGAAAAACATAACAGAATAAACAGAGAAGTAGCTTTTACTAGCAGCACTTGGAGCTGAAAGACAGCTGAAAGGGAGATGGGCTGCCAAGTTATGTGCAAATCTTCACAGGAAGGCCACCGGATTAGGTAGCCCATAAAATGATGTGCTTGAAAACAGTTATGTATGGTTTCAACTCAGCCAGGATTTCAGGTCCTGTTTTCAGGCAGCTCTGGCACTGGATTCCCCACCGCTGAAAGGAGAAGCAAACAAGAACAAGTTTGAGAATCTGATCAGTTTTTTAGTAGCGTGCCACTTTCACCATGATCAGTGACTTGCTGGAAGATTTAACCATTGTTGCTATTAGACGTGGCCACCCACATCTTTGCTTCACTCCAGCCTAAAACACTTGCTTTTTACTATGCCTTAACTGTGCATCTTTGTTATTTCTCTGCTCTTTTTAATTTTGGACTTACAATAATAAAGGTGAATATGCAAATTTCTGAGTATTAGCCAGAATTGTATGCAGATATTAGATACTGCCATCATGAAACGATTGGCTCCATGGCCTTGTGTCCAGTCAGGTGCTAGAAACTAGGCCCAAGCCAACATGTAAGCAGTCCAGGGTGAGTTCCCACACCAAAGCCTTCAGCTAATATTTCAATATAGGTGTAACCAGAATCTGAGATGCAATAGATCTGTAAGATCTGGGGAAGGCTTCTTTTGCCCTTTTGTCCTGCATAGACATGCAAAAGACAGGAACTGACCCATTCAGTTTGCAAAGCATCCAGGCTGCAAGGCACTGTGTAAGAATAATACCTCTGATTACTTGCCTAGAGTACGTGCAAACAAAGACTTGCGCAATTGAGCAGACACAGCTCAGTATTTTGATAACAGAGATAACAAAAGGTTTGGAGATTTTCCATGCCATCGAAAGCTTTTCTTAACAATAATTTAAAATAAAGATTCTGGCATGAAATTTGGAATCTTCACTACTTTGTGACTCAGCATTCCTTCCTCCTAACAAAGTATACAGTATGATATAGGATCAGGCATCAATCTCATACAGAGCTATTTCTGGATGAAGTTATAAAAAGACACCGTTCAGATTATGCTATATCATATAGGTTACTATTACCATTACTTAAATGGACTCACAGAAATACTGAAATTCTTTAGCAGGAATGAGAGATTTCAGAACAATCCCACCAGCATCGCTGTCTAGACAAGACTTAGTACTTTTAAGCTAAGTCCACATTCAGTGTATCACTATAAATTAGGGTGAAATCCCCTAAAATCAAGGGAGAGATCCTTAAAATCTACTGTAAAATGCAGGAAAAACTGATGTAGGAGAAGGGCCATGAGAGAATATAGTAATAGCCATTCAGTCATACCTATTAAATGTTCTAATCAGGTTAACATTTATTAGTGTACTTCTAACTAATTTCCCACCGATCTTCAGAGGAGCACTTGAAAGTTCTTAATTGTGCTATGATAGGAAAAAAAAGAAACTGCGTAGGCTCTCTGTATTCAAGACCGTGTAATGGTAGATCTCACTGTGGGGTGGGATGCACAAGAAGCACAGGGCTTTATGCCAGATTTACATTCTCTTGAAATTGGGGTTGACCCAACTGTCAAGTCAAAATAACTTATTCTTTACGTAAGTCACATTTGGGATAGCTGTAAGTAAAAATGAGACTGAGAGCAGCACTGCTTTCATTGCAAAACATTTTAGACTGATGATATCTATCTTCTCAGTGAACAGTATTTTTGTAAACCAAGTTGCAAATATGCAGGAATTTCAGATCATTGCATACTCCTTTAAAGAAGATAAACCCAGGGCAGGGAGCGTCTCATGATTAGAATAAGTGATTTTCTGAAAGCACGGTGTAAAGTCTATAGAAATCAACAAGACTTCTTGGAATTTTAGAGGGGCTCTTGAAGAACTTGGGAAAATCACTCCTCCTGCACATCACTTCATTCATCTGCTCAGTGACTATGAGGTGCCTACACACTCTGTGGCAAGTGAGAGTCTGTCAGGTGACTCCCACGGCATTTCCCCTTTCATCTGGGAAACTCCTTTGTTAGTGATAAGCCTCTCCTTCCTGGCATCCGTGTACCAGCCGAGGGGAGGAACCTGTTTGTAAACCAGATGCTTTGACGTAGCTGGAACTTGGAAGGGAGGCAGCAGTACTTGGCAAACAAACTTGTAATAAGTGCACTTTGCTTGAAATGTTTATAATTTGTTCTTGAAAAATATGCTGAGAAGATGGGCACTAGACAAACTGCTTGACTTTGAAGTTCAAGTTTGAAGGTGAGGATTCTGAATACCTCCCAAGGAACATTTGAAAAAAACAACCTGGTGCTCTGTAAAGTAAAGAATTTGCCTGAGAAGAGGCAATAGGGAGTGTTAATAAGACCTGCTATCACGTCATCTGCAATACATGACCAAGATCTGGAAAAAGACAGCTTCACTGTAAGCAGCAACAAGTTTGCATGAAGTCTTCTCAATCTGCTAGCAGGTTTTTAATAACAGGCACATACATGGGTTTATCAATTATCTTTTCCAAATCATGTTGATACCGTCAGTTTAGCAGCACAGTAAAAAAAAAAAAAAATAGGCAAATGCCTAGCACAAAAAGAGTCTAATTGACTGCTTGATGTTTCCTTAGTATAACTCATAAAGGAGTTACTTTGCTCAGCTGAGATACATGGTGCCTACTCATGATACACAAATGCCACTCCCAAGAAAACAACAGCAATTAGAGTTCCTCCTGAAGGCAGTCTGATGAGGGAGTTAAAAATAGGACCTCCGGTTCTCAAAATGTGAAACTTGCCCAAAGATTTATTCCCTGTGACATTTACGTTGCATGACAGAGGGGAATTGCTTGCGGAAATGTTGAACAGGGATGGAGGGTAACTAGACTGATTTTCAGAAATCAGGTTTGGAAGATTTATTGATATTTAGAATTTCACTGAATAAAAAGGGGGCGGTTTTATGCTTTACATTTTTACAATCAAATACATTTATCTCTGTTTTGATCTCAAGCTGAGGAGATAACCACCACATAAAGGCAAGCTTAGGAGTTTTCCATCCAGTTCCTATCCTGTCTCCTCCTTTTCCCTCTCTGTCTCCCTTTTCTGCCTTGCTCTCCTCTCACCCTAGAAGACCTTTCCTTACTTTAAGACTGTCATAGTCGGTGGGAATCACTGAGGACAGGGAGGCAAGAAACATCTGTATGGAGCCTGTGTCCAGTCAGGAGCTACCTTGACAGGGAACAAGGTTATTTGTAAAAGCTTAGGGCTAGGCACTGATCTTCACAGAGTACTTCAGCTGGAAAGAACCTTCAATGATCATCACATCCAACTGCTTAAACACTTCATGGCTAACAAAAGTTAAAGCATATCACTGAAGGCATTGTCCAAATGCATTTTGAACACAAGCAGGCATGGGGCATCAACCACCTCACTAGGAAGCCTGTTCCAGTATTTGTCACTTGCACAGTAAAAAGACTTTTCCTAGTGTCCAATGTTCTGAGCCACACTGACCAATGCTGAGTACAAGAGCATATACTGCTGATTCCTCCTCTCTGAAACTCCATTCCAGTTTCCATCTAACTTGCCACAATCCTGCTTTCCCTGGCACAGCTTTGTGCTGCTGCTGTACATCCTGTCATCAGTTACCACAAGCAGAGCCCAGCATTTCCCTCTGCTTTCCTTCCTCAAGAGGTTGTAGAGATCAATGAGTTCACTTTTTGGCCTCCTCTTCTCCACACTGGCCATCCCAGGTGTCCTCAGTCTCTCCTCACAGGACATGCCTTCCTGCCTTGTTACCAGGATCGTGCTAATGCAAGGTCAGTCTTTGGGGGATGCTGTGAAGATTTGGTGGCTGGTGGAAGGCAGGAATCCGGCAGAGACAAGGTGGTCTGGAAGGCTGGTTTGGTGAGCAAACAGTGAGGGAGATGGGGCTGGCAGAACCTGGGAGAATTCAAGGTGGAAAGCAGGATTGTGGCAAGTTAGATGGAAACTGGAATGGAGTTTCAGAGAGGAGGAATCAGCAGTATATGCTCTTGTACTCAGCATTGGTCAGTGTGGCTCAGAAAAGCCCACCAAAAAAACAGAAGGCAAAGCTTAAGTAGCTTTGGAACCACTGCCTTAGAGTCTATGTGAAAAGACAGGTAAAATAGAAAGAGCTATGTAAAAAATTACCTAGGGATTAATGGCTGCACAAAAAGCAGTCATAATCTTACAAAATTTTGTCTGTGTTTAATTAAGCATGTGAATAGTTTTGCTGATACCTAGTGGGAATACACAAGAGTAAAGACAAACACACAAGACAGAAACCTGAAATAAGAAATGTGCATAAAACCAGGAATAATTAATACAGAATGGGAAAGGATGAGGAAAAAAATGGAGAGAGAAAAGAGA
This sequence comes from Pavo muticus, assembly GCA_016647715.1. Taxonomy (NCBI): domain Eukaryota; kingdom Metazoa; phylum Chordata; class Aves; order Galliformes; family Phasianidae; genus Pavo; species Pavo muticus. The sequence continues at coordinate 1,384,056 of JACDJE010000030.1, read as the reverse complement.
AGGACAAACATTTTTTTTTTTTTTAACAGAAAGAAACAAATTAGAAGCAAAAACATGTGATACTTCATTGATTATATTCTGTTGACGGTTTAGATGTGTGAAAACACATCAAATATTGATATTGCTTTTAAAACCTCAACCTAGAATACATTAAAGAAAGTACATCCAGCTTCCTTGGATTAGCAAGCAGGCAAGATTTGCATTTAAAATAAGAGTCCAGATCGTGCGCCCTCTCAGACAGGGTTAAACCAGACCAGAAAAAATTGCAGGGTCAGGGCCAAGGCAGCTGCCTGCACGCCTGTTATGTCTGTCATTGTTTGTTTTGTCTTTTCGGACTTGTAAGCTCTGGGGCTAGAAGAGCACCGTGGGGCCCTCCTGCCGGCCCTGCCTCAGTGGCACCGGGCAAGGCTTTGTTTGCCCAGCAGTCAGCACAGCGGAGTCTGGGCCTGATTGGGGCCTTCAGGTACACACACGTACTGCACACTGCCTGCCTCTCGCTGTCTCCAGCAGCCACCTGCATAGGGCCGTGCTTCTGCAGGTTCTCCTGTATTGGGACTGCACAGCCGTGGCTCAGGCAGAGCTTCGTGTTTGGACACTGTTATGATCAGTGAAGGCAGTGTTTATAAGTAGAAGGAAAGGCAGTTTAAGAGCCTTCTCTAAAAGCGTGTCTGCTTGTTTTCATGCTAGATGTGGCACAAACTCGGAGGCAGAGAGGACCTGGTGACTCTTTTTGGTGGATGCAAATGATTTGCTGTCACGTTTCCATGCACCAAAAGTGCACAGCCATGGCAGAGAAGAGCTAAACAAGTGCGAGAGTAACCCTGCCAGCACCCGAAGCTTGGCGCTGCTAAACGCACCATCCGCCCTTGGCCCAGGGGGCACGCAGCGCACCTCAGCCACGTCACGCTCCACGCGAACGTGCCGCACGCACCCGCGCTGAAGGGAAGACCCCGCGGCCGCCGCCCCTCCCCGAGCCACGGCCAAGCGGCGCGCAGCGGGCGCGCAGGAGGAGAAGAGCGGCGCTTTGGCGCCCCCTCGTGGCTCGCGGCGGAGCAGGGCGGGCGGGGCCGGGCTGTAGTGACTCCGCGCCGTGGCGAAGCAGCGGGGCGAGGATGCGTTGTTGCCAGGACGGGGCCGTGCGGGGGAAGACTTCAGGATTCAAGAGTGATTAAGAGGAAAATCCGTTGCTTTTCGTGTAGAACTACATATAACGCTCTGAAGAGCTGCCTGTGAGGAGATGCGCTGGCTGCCGTAGTTGGATTTCAGCTGCAGCCGGCGCACGTGTTGGGTCAGTGTGCAGCCCGCAGGTAGCGCGCTGCTCTCCATCCACACACAGGTGATCCAATACCAGCAGTCACAGTTTCAGGTCTGTTTATGATTCCTGGAATGCAGCACACTGAAGCCTGCTCTGTCTTTTTTTCCCCCCCTTCCAAAATACGTCCTTTTTTGCACAATGCATATTCTCAGGGTGCATCCCTCAGAATCACTTGGCACTGCATTTCTCTTAAAATGGGTAAATCTGACTTCTGGAGTTGGAAGAGTCTCCATATGAATCAGGTGAGTGCTGCCTTGCAGGAGTTTCACCAGGAAGCCTTCAGCCAAGGAGAATGCTGAAAGTGATGCCACTGGTGCTGTCCTCTCCATCCCAAGGAAATCCGCTATTGCAGTAAAAAATGTCTGAATAAAGTCCAGACATAGCGCTTGCTGGGGAAGGAAGAGCAACCACTAATTCTATTAAGCCTCTGTACAAAGAATAGCAAAAGATTCTCATAGTGCGGCCATTTACCTGTTTGGATAGATCTCTCCTGTCCTTTGTGGCATTTTGTGTCAAGGATCAACTTCTTCTTCATGGTTCGGATTTGCAGAAATCCTGTTGGCAACTGCTGAAAGGGCTCTGGGGGGCCTGGAGTACTCTATTACAGAATCTACCTTGGACCTTTAGAGCTGAAATATAAAATCTGTGTTCCTGCAGCGGAAAATATATTTCAAGTGTTGTTTAGTGTGTGCAAAGATTTAGAATGCTAAGTATAACTCCAGGCTGCCTTGTTTTGTGAGGCTGATCTAAATTACAGAAAACAAACTGGAAGGCTAAATCCAATAGTGCAGATTAACACTTGCAGTGAGTTCAGTGGCAACTTTTTTGTTTGTTTGTTTTCTACCCAGGAAATTCTGGCCTCTTTGAAAACAATGGCAGAAAGTCACGCTTCCTGGAGTGCAAGAGTTCTTCTCTACCCACTGCATAAAACTGCCCAAAGAGAATCACGAATATTTCAGCATTTCGGAGTTACTTCTGGAAATAAATTGACCAGGAATTCACAGGTGTTGTGCAGGTTCCTGTGCATTGCTTCAACATGCAAATCACTTTGGTGACTGAAGAAAAAGCCTCTACGTGCCTCATCATAAGGTTAAAATTCATATATCGTAGTCTTATATTGAAGGTAATACTGTCTCAGTCTATGTGTACATCTTCCTATTTATGAACAAAACTACTCATTAATGATAGAAGAATGCATTAAAGGATTCATATTGTAGAAGAAATGCAAGCACTGCAAGCTGAGGGAGAAAGACACCAATACCTTTTTTTTCTTTTTTCTTTTTTTTTTTTTTTACCTGAGTGAAAAGTGAGGATCCATAGCATTTTGGAATTCAGCGATGAACAATTTTGCATATCAGAACATCACAACACTTCTTAGAGTTGGCATTAGCTGAGTCACTTGCTACTTTCAGCTGTAACTCCCTCACAGAGAAGGTATATTAGAAAAATCAATAGAGAAATCAATACATTTTATCCAAGATATCGGATGTGCCCCAGATGCTTACACTGCTAAATAGTATTTGATTCAAATAAAATATATCTTGCACCCTTTGTATTAAAGTGGGAGCTGACACGTATTTCTCTTCTCTCCCTTCTCCATTCCTGGTTGAGTAGCATTTGCACTCTGGCACCAATTTGTGTGGAATTTCAATGTGTTTTGGAAATGAAATTGATTAGCATTTTCTTTCCTGAAGAACCATCTTTACAGCATCCCCACAATTATAGGAAATTAAGTTGAATAAAAATACTTCTTAGTTTTATTTCCCAAATAAAGAAATAATGCAGCGTAATGAAGGGCTGTACAGGAGAGCTCTAGAAGTACTTTAGAAAATCCAACAGTCGGTGAAGTGAAAAAATGAGGGAACAAAATTTGGATTTCACAGTAAACTTTTTCCATTGGATTTCATCTCTAGATATCACATTGATATTTATGTGCATACAAATTATATTCTATGGGAACACTATGGGGTAAATTAACAGTGCATTGCACATAGATTAGACATGCAAATGACAAAAGTGGGAGTTAAGTGTGTAGAAAATATATCCCTAAATCAACATTTACTTAACTCACTGACAAACAGGAGCATCAGGAAAGCATTTTAAGACTTACTACATTTTGCATGAAGACACACAGCTCTTAGTAAAGATGTTGGTAATGTCCTCAAACTTTCTCACAACAGCATTATCTTCAATATAAGACTGATAAGCATTCTTTTGGCAAGCTAATTGTTAAGGTAAATAGATGAAAAAAAGAAAAATCCAGGGGCCGCATGGTTTCATGATGATAACAGGACACAGTGGTTCTTATCTATAGGTTAGAATCACACTCTGGAACCCATTCAATGAACTGCCAGTGAGGTGGGAGTTTCAAGCTATTTTCAAAGCTTAACAGCCACCCAAGAAACTCACTACAGTCTGCAATGTTGGTAAACATTGCTGACATCTTGAAGTGGCTAAGATTTAAAGGAATGGGAACACAGACACAAAGTGAATCTGGGGGAAAGGAGAAGGTTATCCACACATGTACTTCACCTGTGCAGTATGGATTACATCCGTTAAAGCAAACTTGCATTCATGCTGTGTAATTGCAGTGATATAGCTGGCAGATTAGTCAGGAGTCATCAGAAATTTCATCTTGAGTAAGTTAGCTAGCACTGACAACTTCTGAGGTTATATATTCACTGTGAGCTGCTACTCTGTCTTAACCAACTGGACTGTTCACCTGAAAGATCTTTTTACTACTTCATCATCACTGTGGCTAGAAGATGCATTTCATTAAGTGCTGTCTTGAATCTATGCACTGTGTGTGTATTTGTGTTTCCAGTTAGAGCTCTGTGGACTTCTTGTAGCTCCTTGCTTAATTTGTAAAATTAAAGACGAGGAAGTCATGGAGTTCAGAGATAACAGCTCAAACATTTTGGATGAAGCATCTAAGATAATGGCAGTGCGAAGTCTTCACTGCAGTCTCATACAGCTCTACTACAGAATATGGCCCCCTGTTTCAACAGTACTGAAACAAAGGACATGAAAATGTCTAGAGAAAACTAAGGACGCGTCACGTCTGGGCAGTTAGTTAGACTGCAGTTGACACAGAGGGCCAGCATCAGCCAGTATCTTGTTTCAGACACAGCCAGTGCACAAAAGGGTTTTGTCTCCTGCTTCAGTCTCTTGTGTCAGTCTTGTGTCACTTGCCTCCATCACAAACACTGATGTCAGGCACAGTTTTGGATACCAGGATACAATTGATTCACCCAGACTCAACCAAGACCTCAGAAAGACTGACCTAGCACCCCTTTCCTTCAAAACTGTTGCCAACCAGCCTTCTGTCTCTGAAAATATCTCATTTTGAGATGAATATCACTGCTCAGAGGTCTGAAGAGCATGATTGCACATGCTTTAATTAAAGGTCACGGGTCTGACAGGCCGTGACGTTATCTAATAGATAGCTCTTCCTTCAGAGCTGCAGATCGCCATTTTGTGAGCTGGTACTTTTCCCTGACTCATACCATTGACAGGATGGACCCAAAGTAGCGAGTAAACTTTGCAAGAATGCTGAAGCTCACCTCTTGCCAGGTCACTGCCACTTTTTATCTTTTCTCTCATCCTCCTGACTGAACCTGAGGCAGCTTGAGTTTGTAATAACCCAGTGAGGGAGCCAATATACTCCTTCAGAATTGTACAGACTTTTGGTTAAGATTTATCCCCCTTTGATCCCTCTTCTCCACACTGAAACACACGTCCCTGTCTCTGCAGCAGGCTCTTTGTGGCGGCTCCATCTCTGTAAATACTTCTGTTTGTAGAAGCCCTGCTCTTGATTTCCTCAATCCCCCTACACTGACCATGATTTTTACTCAGGTGAAAACTGCAAAAATAATAATTCAGTGAGAAAAAGAGAATATCAGGGAGGTTTCTGAATCCAAATCCAAAGTGAAGTGAAATTTTTAAAGACAACAATTTATAGGACATATAATAAAGGAGAAGGAGGGCTTTCCCCCTTCCTAGGGCCACTCTGTGGGCAGATAGCTGCCAGAGAAAGAGTACACTGCAGCAAGGACTGAGGTCCTGCCGTGGCAAAGGAAAATGCCTTGAATGGACAGAAAGATGCTAAAGCAGCTAATGAGTTAAGATACAGGCAGACTTTGTTGGGAAATATGCACGTATGTACTGCTGTTCTCACTTCAGCATCCCTGGAAAGTCACATCAACCTCAACCTGTACTAGAACTTATTGTACAAACTTGGGAGCATTTCTTTTGTTATCAGGCTTCAGCACGCATGCTGTCCTTACTTCTCCTTCCATCATGACATACCCTCCTTTTGACTCTTCAGTTCAGAGGAGCGATCTCTGTCACTTGGTGCCATTTACAAATTCTGTCCAGATCTGTAACATCTCCACAAGGCTGGGACAATGAGTGTAATAAGTGTTAGCTGTGAAGCTAACCTTTACTGATCTAAGGCATTTTGCATCTTTCTTTTATTGAAAATGATTGTATTGGTACTTTTAGGAAGATGGAGATGTTTTGCTTCAAGTGTCAGCTCATATACTTTGCCAGAAAGTCATGTATATTGAATATGATAAATCTCTGCCATACATTTAAGAAAGTTCTACGCCGAAAATGCTCCAAATCATTAATTTAAGTCTATCCTCTTATGAGTCACGGAACATAAAAATGTGAAACAAATGTCCTTACTCACATGACCAACATTGGCCAGACTGCATCATCACTGACATAAACCCTTCAGTAAAATCTCCAACACTGTTATTTTGCAAAGAACGAAGACTTCTATGTGCATTTTGTCTGGAAGTCAACTTCCTAATGAAGACAAGTCCTAGGTATGCTGTTAAGATGCTATGGAGAAGTTTACCACCCTGCAGACAAATGGGCAATTTTACTTTTCAGAGTAGCTGCTGTAAGAGTTCTCTGAAATAAAATAATTTGCTTTTAAAAAGCAATGATTTATTTTCTGTTACAATTAAAACTCCATTTCTTCTTTGAGTATTAGACCTCTGTAATCTACTGTTTAAAGCACGGCATAAATTCACAGCAGCATCCACTGGCCATGCTAGGGCATATTTCTTCTTTGATCTTTAAAGTGAGAGAGTTCTATTGAAGCGCAGTTTGAAAAATTAACCTTTCCAGTTGCCTTTTGCATGTATACATCAAACTGCAGTTCCAGGGAACAATTCATTGGCCTAGCATGTTGGATCTTGGAAACTTGTCTTTGCTTTTGTTTGCTAACAGATTACTTTGTTAATTCCAAAGGTTTTGCAAGCACCTTGTTTTTTTCAACAGAATTTCATTTATCAGTTCTTGTTCTGTATGAATAGATTTCTTCTGGTCACTGAGAGATAGGACTTTTTCTTTCATGTTCATACATTTTCCTCTGGCTAATTATTTTATATGTTTGACAGCCCAGATGTGCAAACATTCACTGGCCTCCGTGGACTTTGTTAAGCTGCATATTGGCAACAGATTTAAAACATGCACTTGGGTATGCTTTGAGTCCATCAGAGAATGTATTCACGTTACATATATGCGTTGTGCCTATTCTGTACTGCCCTTTATAGTCATTCACATTGGCACAAAAATCTGCATATGTTGAGAATCAAGCTAGGAAGGAAAAAGGTATATATCATTTGGCAAATGAAATTCCAGATTGCATTCTCAGAGTTGTCATCTCCTCTCCCCTCCTCTCCCCTCCTCTCCCCTCCTCTCCCCTCCTCTCCCCTCCTCTCCCCTCCTCTCCCCTCCTCTCCTCTCCTCTCCTCTCCTCTCCTCTCCTCTCCTCTCCTCTGCTCTCCTCTCCTCTGCTCTGCTCTCCTCTCCTTCCCTGTGTGGGTTGTTGTTGGTGGTGTTCTTATTTTATTTTATTTTTAATTTTCTGTTGCTTAGATTCTTCTCTTAAAAAGTTGCAGTGTTACTGGCAATCTTGTTCATTCAGAAGTGAGGTCCTCAGAAGATCATAAGATTGTCTTGAATGTGGTCCATTTTGATTGTAGCCTGAAATAATCGAAGAGGGAAAAGAATCACAGAATGAGTGAGCATCTAGCTCACTCCTCTGAGAGGTGGAGGAAGATATCTTCCCCAATCCCTCAGCTACTCTATATTTAGAGTTAATAGGGAAGGACATCTGCAGTAAGTACTGTATTTCAGAATTCCCTCCATGCAGGAAACTGCCCCTTGCCCCTAGGCTGTAGGAACATGTAATATCTAGTTGATCTCTTACTTTGTGTTGCATAGCTTGTCAATGGGAGGAGGAACATTTTCAACAGGGGGATCAGCATGCTTGAGGAGTATCCCATGAACTGTTGGATAGTGCATGCTACTCTAAACTGAGGTTCAAATCTTAAGGAGATAGGAGGAATGCGGTTAAATGCTTTGAAATCAGTAGAACCTCAATTTTGATTCCATAATTAGATAAATAAACACTAAAAATGACACTGTTTTTCCAGCTTTAAGATACATCAGATTGACCTAAGCCTCTATGCTTCTGATGTGCAGTAGTCGTCAAGTTGGCTGCTGAATTATTTCCTTATAAGATCATTTAACTTTTAAACTTTGTACTATACAGGTCACGTGTTCTGGTGATATTCAGAAGGGAATTGTCATTTTCAGACAACTAATATCAGTCATTCTTCTATCTATATTTGGATTGCAGGCTCCGGAAAGTGTGATGGCAGTTATTAACTGCTCTCAAGAAATCCACTTGCAAGATGGATTTATTTCTTGATTAATGATGGAGATTATTCAAGTATTAATTCCAGTTTTTTATATCGCAAACTTGATATCATCCTTGCTCTCTCCACCCTTAAAATTACTATGATTACTCTAATTGTTAGAAAGCTATTATTTGATTCAGATTTGCAAAGTAATTATCATCTAGTAGCACATCTGCCATTTCTTACTAAATTTTGGTATGTATTGTTGTATCTCAATTAACAAAAGATCTACTAACCGAAGCATTGCTGCATGAATTCTAGTAAGGCTTTCAAGCATGACATAAATTTTATACTGATTGATTCTGACTCTTACTGTGTGCTGTTTAATTTGTTGCTTTGCATTTCAGAACAGTTCTGCGAACCCAGTGCTTGATGTTTTATACAATGATTTCCTCATCTGCAGCTATCAGATGTACATGTAGAGGTTTTAACCGATGGAGCATCCTTTATGACATTATTTTTACTTCTGCTTTTCAAGTTGTATTCTCATTGCCTTTTTTTCTTTGATTGTGTCTCAGGCTACAGGGATTAAACAGAATTACAGTTTTTAATCTCATCTTTGAGATGATACTACTAACATAATGGGATAATTATCTCCACATGTGTAGCTTCTCTTTCATGAATATGAGGAGCAGCAAAGGCAGAAAACATGCCAGCTATTAATACTGAAGTGTAATTCAGTTGCTTTTTACACCAGCTGTACTTATATAAAGTTGTTCAACTCGTTGCAAAATTACAAACAATTTAAAAATTACAAGATTTTGCACATTTGTTAATATGCATACATGCTCTTCCGTGCACACGCACACTTGTGTATGTGTATACCACAGATGTCTGTGATTGTTTCTATATTAAACAATTTCAATAATTTACTACTAAGACGTTTAAAATACATCTTGTGCTGAAAATATACTAATAGTGCAGTTCATGCATAATGTTGCATTCTTAACACTATAAGCACTTCTGGGCTATGAAGTTCAGCTTTTGTGTGTTTTCTGTAAAAACACTGCCATGATCTTTATCAGAAACTATTACCAAGCAAAACCCATTTCAGAACATCTGCAGGCTTTTCTCAAACTCCTTCTCTAGCCTCTAGATTTAGAACAATCTTTGCTTACAATGATTATCCTTTGCCACTTCTTCTAATTCCAACAATTTAACTTATTGATTGTACAAATAATGATAGACATGAAAATATTATTTGAACGTTAAAAGTTGAAGAGGAAAATAATTTAATTTGTGGAATCAATATCTAAGTGGGAAGATTGGATTATATGCAGCTTTGATTATATTTAATGGCTGATTACTTAGATATTTATAATATTTACATGTGTTACTGCTATACCATGAACTCTAGAATGTTACTTGTGAAACAGAATTACTAAGTAATTCTGAAAGTCTTGAACAGACATCTTTGGAATTTTCATGGAAGAGTTAAAAAGAGGAAAGATAAGATTTTCTTCTGTAGTGGGGGTTTTAAATGCCAGACTATGGAAATATTGCTTTATTTGAGTTGATATCTCAACTTTTTATAAAATGTTGGGTTTTGAAGTGTACAGTACAGTATATACAGTTATATATTTTGATTTTTAATATGTTTGATTCAAAAGATTGAATCGCATTCTGTTATCAACAATTGTGTTCTGAGCACATGTGGTTCAATCTGATTTTCTTACAGTATGAAAATATGTATGTATCATCTGTCAATAGCAACACTAGAAGACTGGAATATTGCTCCAAGTAGAATGCCATAGCACTAATTATTCCATTTTAGAATTGCCGTGCAATTGGCTTCTACAACAGCGAACTGTTTGAATTACATGCTAAATTAGTTTATTTAGGGTGAAATTCAGTTGTTACCGCACTGCCATTTCTCATGTCCAAAATTTTGTGTGTCACTAGAGTGGAAGAGGAAACATGCTCTCCCGAACATGAAGATCTGGGCTTCCCTAAGCCAGTATGGGGCTGCTCTGGGAGTCAGGAATTCTCAATTTCATAGTCCTCCATGACATTAAAGATCTGCAGCTTCTGTTACAAGCTGGGTGACCCTCTGTTCCCTTTCCTCCCTAAGCTGTAAAATCAAGTATATATAATCTGATACCTAGACGTTTCCCTTTTCTTGTGACTGCGGCTTTGTTAAGCCTAGTATCTTTACTAAAGCTTTCTCTTACACATATTTGGACAGCATGGAATCATGAAACACTATGCCAGCAGGCAGATAAGTGGCTTTTGTCTTACTAATGAAAGTGTGGTAGCTGTTCTGGTGCCATTCACTGCTTAAAAAGGCAGATGTCTCCTCCAAAACAAAATTGGTAACTGCCTGTTGATGGGTTCCCATCCCATCAGCCTGATACACTTACTCCTCTGCTGTTTTTGACTATATCTTCAAACTTATTAGCTGTTTCTTCCTGGTACTGGGGATGTCCCCATTACTTTTCTACTCTTTCACTTGCAGTGGGGCAGCCATTTGAAAATCCAGTTGGCCAGGCACTTTGTCTTGTTTCTGTTTGGATATTCCTTCTCAGCTCCAGACACGCTAGACCTTCAAAGGACTGTATGTATCTTCACAAATGTAGTATAAACCATGCACTGTTTTCAAAGGGCCCAAATATGCAAGCTCTATATGCTGAAAGCACAATACCAAATCAAATGTTAAAACAGCTAAAAATGCTGCAGAAACTGTTGAAAGCTGCAATAATTTTTTTTATTGAAGAGCTGACAGCTCTATCTGGAGACACGATTTAACAGAACTTCCCAGGAGCAAGCTCTTTAACTGAGACTTTGTTTGCTGAGCTATCAGGTTGACTCAAGTCTACTACACACTGTGCTGAGGAGTCTGTCAGGCAGATAAGAAAACTAGTACGGTATGATTTTATGGTACAGATAAATTCTGCAAGCATTTCTCTGGTGTGTGGATGCACCTGGTCAGTAGTCTGTGCTGGATCAAAGGGTTAAAATTTTGGTTTATGGTACAAAAATTGTATATTTTGACTCATGTTGACATGATCTATTTGGCATGAACATATAACTTTATGACACAGATGGAATTACATTTGTATGCAATTATCTCTATTTGACGTATAATATAGATAGATGTTACAATTGCTGCATAGTTGTAACATACACAGGCCAGATAAGAAGCCTGGGAAGGTCCTGGTTAAAGGTACACTGGAAAGAAATTAGAAGTTTTGGGTACATGAGTGCACATTTAAAATAATTAGCCATAGTTTCGTCCTTTAGCAATGCTGTATATTTCCTGCGTAATTGTGATTGAGGCATTTTCATAATCTCATTTGAGGATTATACCAATACTCAAAGTATTGGTATACTCATGTATACTTGAATGTTTCTTTTTTTTTTCTCCTCTCATGGTGCCCCTACAGGCCCAACCTGACATAGCCTCATGGATCTGTGTTTACAAGGCTCACCAGGATGAAAGAGGTATTCGTGCTTCCAAAGGGAAGTTGTTGTCCATGAGCTGCAGCAGATGTGCAAGGAATGTGTACCTGTTGAGTGGACATAAGTTTCTGTCTTGAGGTGTGAGTGGTTTGAGTAGTTAACACTGCTTAGAAACTTCTTTTTCTACAAAGCTTTCATTTGTGCCCCTGGCCAGTGGTTACTTTTCATACGAAAGAAGTCAAGACTGTGTCAGCAGTTGTGCTGGGCAGCAAATGTATCAGAAACTAAACTGTGTACTAACTGTCTGGGTCTTATAGACTTTGATAGTTTACAGAAATTTTAAAATAAACGTTTGCATAAACTGATGAAGGTCAGGTGCAAAGGGAATATTATAATTTATTTTGATATGATCATCTGTAAGGTGTTTTTAGTAAGAAGGACTTGTGTTCAGGCCTAGTTTTCTTACTACTCATCATTAAGATACAGTTTACTGAAAGTTTTAGGAAATGTATGGTTCAAATTTCATTATGTAGAAGTCATTTTCTTTAGTGCAAAAAAGAAGAGAGCAATTGGTATTTTTTATTTATGAAAGCATACATGACCTCAATTCCAACTATTTATGTCATACACTGGTATTTCAACTGTATACTCTCAAAGTAGATCTGCCATGAAAAGATGACCTCTGCCTGGGCAGAATGGGCAGAACAGAGGTAACAATGGTCAAAATGCTGAGAATTTGATTTCCTGGTATTTTTATCAACCTTGCTAATGCATTTCAGCTGGAAAATGCTGAAGCTGACATTATGTAATTTTTGGATACTGTATTAATATCAGATTTTCTGTAACTCAGCATTTGTAACTGTTGTTTTCACTTCTCAGGGAGTCTTTCATGCCACATGTACTGCTTCAGACATTCCTGTACAAGCGCATAATTCATCCATTTAATTTCCACGAACATTTGTTTCTTCTCATTAAATGGTAGTTTCCTGTATCAGAAATTTAATATCCTCTCTAATTGTAGGGTGATCAAAATTAGAAAATAATCTATTTTTATATGCTAAGCTGATTTGGGGTTTTGGAATTCTGGTAAAACACCTAACTTGATTTGTTTCATATTGCTTTTAAATTTTGACTTCGGGTTGTTTGCAAATTAGTACTTTGACATTTTCATCACATAATGACATACTAACCCTACCCCTTCAGCTGTGATGAAAAACGTTATTAAGATTGCAATGTCAAGCTTTCACAGGCGAGGGAAAAAACTGGCATCTTGTCTAAATTGTGCCTTCCTAACTTGGCCTTTACCTTTGTTGAACGCATTACAGTATTGTCTTTAATTATATGAAGAAAGTCTCTTTTCTCTTGCCTGATTTAATATCCAAAGTACATCTCTTTGGTAGATGAATTAGAATTGTATAACGAAGAAATGCTGGGCTTTGTTGTGGAAGTTGGAAAGTATTTAAAAAGCTGGATTAGGTATTCCAGGAAGAAAAAGGATGTCAATATTACAGCAGTTGAAGTTTGCCTTGAACAAAAGGTTTCCTCTCTTTTCTCCACTGTGGTATTTCTGGACAAGTTATCAAAATCAAACTTTTCACAGATGGTCACCAATTTCCCTGTGACAAATGTTCTGAACACAGAGTCAAACACCAGGGCACTGGGAGCTGGGCCTTGAGCACGAAAACATGATTTCACAGGCATGACGTCCAAAGTGAGCATGTGCATTTGGCCTCAGTCTTTTAAAGCCTATGTTTCAAGACGCTCCTCATCACTCAGGATATTTTAAAGTAGATTGTATTATGACTTTGAAAGATAATAATAAAATAGCGAATGGATGTTTTGTCTCCAGGTAAGCGTTTAAACTATGTAGGTAAGCCATGGATATGCGCTGAATATGAGGAGAAAAAAAAAAAATTGTTGGTCATTACGTGTAGAATCCTCCTAAACAGGGGTGTGCAAGTGCTCTACAAACAAGCAAAAAGTTAAAACATGTTGAAAAAAAAAGTAAGAAAGCATACCGTCAGCTACATAATCATACTGAGAATATCTAAAATGGGAGTTCCCAGGCTATGGTATGTGTGATACTAGCAGTATGAAAACTATTTAAAAGTGATCTTCAAATAAAATTTGAACATCTGAGCAGAAGAAAAGACTCCTCCTGCATCTAAGTTCCTCTGATCACATTTCCACAGGAAACTGGGGCACAGATTTGGTTTAGTTTGTTACATACCACATTTCCACCACTGTCACTAATGCAGTAAAATGAAATTCTCTTCCAAAAACAATCCAATATGGTTAGTCTAGGTTTAAAGGATGTCCTGTTAAGCACCAGATCACATCAGCTCAAGCAAATCTCTCTGATATACACTCATTCCCCCATTTCCCTCCTCCAGCTCTCCTTTGTCATGGAAAATGACATCAAATGGCATTGTGTCCTTCTAAAAATATTGTAAGGTGCACTTCACAGACATTTGCCAAGTGAGCTAATGAAGAGAGAACAGGAGTCACTGGTTGTCTTGTGTAATTTTGAAGTAATTTGCTGACAGCTAAAGAATCGAGTATTACATTCCATCCGAGGCGTTCTAGTACATGAACTTGTAGGCAAAGAGTTTTCACCTACTATTCCTTAAACACATCCCAGGTTTTCTTATTCTTAGCTTTTAATTTCATCTGATTTTAATTGCCTAGCATTCACAGTTTGTATTCCCCAAACTTCTCAGAGCTCCTGCATCCTTGCTCAGCAACTCTGGTCTCCTTTCCCAACCCCAGTTATCTCCTTCCTTTTCTCCATCCTGTCTCCCTCTGTGGCCAAGGGCCCACCCAAGTCATTATCAAAGTCTCATGTTTTGTTCACATACTAGAGCTCTTTGTGACTTTATCACAGCAGACTCTTTAGAGCTTTATCACTCAAATCCACCTTTTCAGTGAGCAAATGGAATCATTGAATCATAGAATCATAGAATTCTTAGAGTTGGAAGGGACCTTTTAAGGTCATCCAGTCCAACATCGCTGCAATGAACTTGAACACACACAGCCATATTGGGTTGCCCTGGGCCTGATCAAGCCTCGCCTTGAAAGTCTCCAGGGACAGGGCATCCTCCATGTCTGGACAACCTGCTCCAGTGCCTCACCACCCTCACTGTAAAAGACTTTTTCCTTATATCCAACCTAAATCTGCCCTCTCTGAGCTTGAAGCCATTTCCCTTTTTCTATCACCACAGTCCCTGCTAAAGAGTCTGTCCCCTTCTCTCCTGAAGCTCCCCTTTTACATATTGAAAAGCCTCTATCAGGTTACCTCATAGCTTTCTCTTCTCCTGGCTGAACATCCCCAGCTCTCTCAGCCTGTCCTCATAGCAGATGTGTTCCATCCCTTGGATCATTTTGTGGCCCTTCTCTGGACGTGCTTCAACAGGTCTATGTATCTCCTGTGCTGAGGACTCCACATCTGGATGCAGTACTCCAGGTGAAGCCTCACCAGTGCAGAGTAGAGGGGCAGGATCACCTCCCTTGACCTACTGGTCACAGTATTTCAAAGAATTATTTTCTGAAATTTTACAACTTAGCAAAAGCTGAATGTTTTCATTGGACTGTGCTTTCCTGATTAAATGTTATCTGTAAGCAAACTTTAAGTGCTGCTCCCATAATACATGGCTACTAGAATGCTAATTTCCACCCTCAGTACCCCTTTAGTTCTCGTAAAGTTGCAACATTTTAGAAGAAATTAAGAAAAAAGTAAAGGAAAAAAAATAAAATCAGCTGAAGGCAAGTGCATTAAAGTATGGCAAAATGTTTAGCAATTGAAAATAAAATTTGTATCCATAAAATCATAAGTACTCATAATCAAATAGTGAACATCCATACAGTGTAGGATAAATCCTTTTTAGGATAAGTTATTTCAAGCAGCCTTAAGTATAAATCTAATTTTCTGTACTTTTAAATACCAAGCTTAATAAAACACTTCCATTACAATAAGGTTGCCAGGCAGATATTTACAGTTAATAAATATATTTGAATACTTAGTGTCATCACATACTTTATAACTATGTAAGCACTTATGTCAATACATATGATAATGTAAACTAAAAGCATAGGTACAAGCTTAAGCAATTTTGCATAGGTGACATTATCTAAAGAGTGATAATTTCTTAAATAGATTATACGCAAATAATGGGTAGACCAGAAATTAGTCATGCTGTCATTAACTAATCAATTAATATGTTGCTATGCATTCAAGAGCCAGGCTTGAACTTAAAAACGTATTAAAAATAATGCATTCCTATTTCACTTGAAATATTTATTCATCTGAACACTTATTCAAACAGGAGCAAGTATACATTTAATTGATAAAGATATATAAATGTACAATGATCTTTGGATCAATACACCAGAATTAATAGCGGCAAGTAAGTTCTAACCAATGTGTAAAATTAAATGAATAGAAGTATAACTCACTTAGCATTTCCAACAGTGTGGTAAACAACAAGTAGTATTTTAATGACTTCCACAAATGACAAAGGAAAAATGTATTCATTCTTCCCATTCTACATGCCACTGCTGCTCCTAAAGTAATGCCTCCTATTTTATTATGCTGGCTCACAGCGTCAGAGGTGAATGTTGGTGGTATGGCAGTAGAGGCTGAACCTTACCACCAATATTCCTTTACATGTTGTTGTCGTGTGACAGATGGCAGTACAGGGGCAGTCTGGCAGAATGACATCTGACATGGAAGTGCTTATGGAGCAAAGATGTGTCATTGAATTCTTCCATGCAGAAAAAATTGCATCCATTGATAAGCATTGATACTTTCTCAATATTTATGGAGACCAAACAATGAATGTGAGCACAGTGAGGCAGTGGGTGATGCTTTTTATCAGTGACAACAATGATGTGAAAGACAAACCATGTTCCAGACAGCCATGCATATTTTTATGAATGTAGCATGCAGGCTCTTGTTCATCAATGGCAAAAATGCATAGACAATGGTGATGACTATGCTGAAAAATAGTGTTCTGTAGCTGAGAATTTGCTCTATCAAATAGTGTTATTGTGCTCTTTGTATCTGTTGTAGTTTCCATAGAAATAAATAGGAGGCATTACCTTCAGAGCAATCTACATAATATAAATGTAATTGTATAAATGGGTGTACATGTTTGAGTATATAGTTATGCATACACAAATATACATATTAATTTAAAAATTGTGCTGCAGTATACTACAATGTGATTAATATGGGATAATTTTAAAATAATTTTATTGGGCAATCAGTGCTAATGGAGAATCACAGAATCACAGAATGGTTAAGGTTGGAAGGGACCTCTGGAGGCCATCTGGTCCAACCCCCCTGCTCAAGCAGGGTCACCTAGAGCAGATTGCCCAGCGAAATCTATTCATATTTCATAATCAATGCACTGCTATTGTTCAGTAGAATTATTTTTAAAAATATTCATTGTAGACAGTTAAAAACTAATACTCTAAGGTAACAATCATTGGCAATCACTGGCTTACATGAGTAAGAGAGTTCTTTTGCTGTCTTTAAACATAACATAAACATTAAAAACTGCACAATATATATTAATATATTGTACATTGATAGAGTTCCAAGCAGAGATGCCTGTAAAGCTACTGCACTTCAAGTACTATCTAGTACTTACAGATATGTCTGAATGCTTAACTTCACTGCTGCTTCTGAGGAGAGAAAAACAAGGAATTAGGCAATGTCTGCTGAATATTTAGGCAAATATTCTGATGCATAGCTGAAGTAGTAGGAAATCTGTAAAACCAGTCCATAGAAATGCTCTGTGGTTTATTAGGCTGTAGCGGAGGTAAAAACTTCCCTGTGATTAAATCACTGCTTGCATTCCACTTTTGGTATTCATGCATAAACTGCAGTCTGTCAGCATGGAGCATTTTCCACAGAGGTTCTTGAAAATAATGTGTTTGGTAAAATACACCAGGTGCTGGGTAGGAGAGATAGTGTCCCCATGGCATGAAATAATTCATAGCAAGGCAACGCTCTAATTCCTTCTGACGTCCTCGCTTTCGTGCCCGTCGGTGTTGCCTGAAGTCCCCATGAACAAAGTCATTTAAGTTTGATGGGTGAATACTCCAGTAGTTCCCCTTGCCATCCTCACATCTTCCCACCTTGATGAAACAATCATTTAGTGAAAGGTTATGCCGCACACTGTTTCTCCAGCCTCGACCTTTGTTCCGGTAGAAAGGAAAATTATCTTCAATATATTTGTAGATAGCAGCTAAATTCAGTTTATTTGCAGGGGAAGAAAGAATTGCCTTTGCAATTAAGGCTATGTAAGATAGGGGTGGTTTTTCCAGAAATCTTCCTTCATCCGCAGGCACAGAAAGACCACTTTTGGTGCACGTGTGTGAGCTGGGAATCTGGGCTGGAATCTCATGAACCAGATTTCCATCTTCTCCTCCTACAGTAAGGATGGCTGGACTTCCTTCATTGTTTTCAGAATAGTCTTCAGTCATTATGGTAGCATGAAGTCTAGCATTTAAGTGTCCTGATATTTTACTGTAAGTACTCAGTCTAATAACTGGTTCACTGAATATAAGCAGCAGGAGAAAAGGAAGCAGGACTTTAAATATGCTGCTCTCGTGCACATAGATTCCTATTTTATACTCTGTTAAGTCAACATCCTTAACAATGAAAACTGAACTGCCAATGTTTACAAAAGTCAAGGTGCGAATCGTAGCTGAATGAAAAAAATATAAAATAATTATACTATGTTAAGTATGAAGATAAACAGACCATGACGTTAGCCTTTTACTTCATTATAATCTGAGAAAACACCCTTCAGTGTTCCCCATTGAAATGTAATGATTAATGAAAAAATGACTGTGGCTTGATAGCGTTGTGAAAGGATTAGACCCTTCACTGATATGCAGAACAAATTGAAATCAACATGTTGGTTCCTGTGTCCTACACCTAGTCAAGCATGTTGTATTTAGTACAACAAACATTTGTTTTACGCCCTAAAAGAAAGTACTGCATGACACTTGCTATCAAATTTGGTAGCTGCGGGATACCTACTCTTGATGAAATCGGATTAAATTAAATCAAAGCACAAAAAAACCCATGTAACTCTCTGGTCCCAGTTGTGCAACTAGTTTTCAAGCTGAGTATGCATGTGACCTGTCTTTCTGACCCAAGAAACCACTTGAGGGAGCAAGTAGCACTCAAAGTGAGTGAGTGCTGTGCACTGGGTCCCCAATGCGTGAACTACCGCTTGAACTTTGACACAGCCCTCGGAGTCCTGATTTTCTGACACTAGTAAGGATAAAACAATCATCTCATGTAGTTAGTCAAGAAAATTGATTAAGTATGCTTAAATATCTTCTAAAGTAAAACAAAACAAAGTGGTAGAAGCTTTGAAAGAAAACCTTGCTTCTTAGAATTATTATTCTCTTTGGTTATTGGATTGTCTTCTTTTGGGTCACTTCTGATGTTCAAAATGCGTATTCCCAAATGAGATCAGCATTTCAAGGCATTAACAACAGCCTCAAGGATTCAATCTTACAAGACTGAAGTTGATATTGTTCATGCTCTGCCAGCTTCTGAAGATAACTCTTGGTGGCTTCCTCCAAGTGTGAATTCTAGCAAAAAACAGAGACAGAGGGCCTAGACTACCCATTAAACTGATCTCTTTCTCTCTGAGCTTGGAGTTCATATCTTAGTTGATCATCTTGATTGGACACTTGCAACCCTTTCTCAGACTCTAAAATCCACTAGCTTCTGGTTCAGCTGGTAGCCATAATCTTCTTAGATAAGGAAACAAGACTCATAATGTAATGCTATCGTCCACATTGGTCTTAGTTATGACTTCTTTTGAAGGCATTCATTTGACCTGCCCTATCCCTACTAGAAAATTCCTTCCTGGCACATCCACAAGTTGCAACCATCTTTCCATCATAGTGGCGGCTTTTCATAGCCTTCTGTTGACTTATTTATCAGTTTTGTCCTCCTTCTCTCTTACTTTTAGCAAAAGAATTGTGATATCATGGCAGAAACTGTTGAGGTTATCTCTGAAGGGTGTGACTTGGCACTTAAGGTTGTTTATTACAGATCACCACATTTCTGTTACTGCAACCAAAAGCCAGTCAGGTCTGAATGGGTTTCTACAATAATAACATCAAAAGTTTGATTTCACTGGATTCAGTGTAGGTTATATGGTTATTTCTGGTGAGATATGTGTCTTTATGGAACAACTGCAGACTGGAGAACAAATACCTCACTTTGACAGGGACTATATATTCCTTCCTTTGTTTCCAACAAAGAAGCACAGAAACAAGCACATGTTCTGCTACTTTAGTACCTACTTTTTAAATGTAGAGAATTTTAGACTGGACTTTGAGTATCTACAAGTACTCAAATTAAACAAAGAATAAGGAAAAACCAGCTTATTGAGGTTTTCAATCTTAAGGGCAGGCTTTCAGAAACTGAAGAAACTGAGGTTATTAAAGGGAGCCAAACTGAAGAGATCAGGAATTTAAGCACAGTAAAGACTCAAAAATCAAAAGCACAGAAGTTGAACTCAAATCCTAAGCAAGAAAAAGAAATGTGTAGAAAAAGGCTCCATACTTGAACAGATGAACAATCCTGTCAGCAAATAATACAAGGAAAGAAAGATGTTAAAGAGAATGAAAGATAAAAGGATGAACAAAAGAGAAATATTCTGAGGAGCTAAAACCCCTGATCTCTGATGTAAAGATTTTCAGGCATGCCCACAAGGAAAATATCCACCCCATATTTCTGAGCATCTTGTTTGTTTCTCCTTGCTCCATGTTATTTCTGGAATTGATTTTGTTTCCCTTTGAGTCTTATCTTTAAAAGTGAATGAGTGAAAAACTCCCCAAATCAAGGTTTCTTATACAAAATATGAGGCAAATTCCCTGTTTTATGCCTATTCTTTGTGGGAGTTTTCTTGTCACTGCCTGAAAAGTCTGCAAAGTTTTGACATCAGAGTGATAACTACTCTCACTTGGTCAATGTCCAATTTTACCTGAAAAGAAGAAATAGATGCAGAGAAAATATACTGTCTGTTCTTCCTATACAGACTCTCTCTAACCTGGGGAAGCAGATTCTTCTTCAAAAAAAACTTACATAACTTATTAAAGTAGCACTTTTTTAACTATATTTTTATATCATTGATAAAATATTGGATTCTCAGAATCCTTGGATTTCCCACAAGAAAGCATAAAAAAATAAGAGGATAGATTTATCAACTAGGTGAGTTAAATTCTTTTCATTTTGATTTATCATAAATTAAATATACTTGAAGAGATGAACCTGGAAACTGGAGTATCTGGGAATTCTGGTACAGTAATCTATTCTGAATTTTCAATGTACTGAGAATGTCTTGATTGTCTTTTCCTCTGACACTGTTTTCCTCTCTATCATCAGTTAAGGTTAAAGAGAGTTAGAGTGTTTTGTCGGTTGCTTAGCTGACAAAATCCCCTTAGGATAATACTAACGTTCATATTTTTAAAACATATTTACAAAGACTGCAATTTTTCTACTTGTCTCTGTAAAAAAAGCACAAATGCTGAAGAGTGAGCTGGCTTCCACTTTGGATCACATATTAACAAAGTCAATTACCAATTGTACATAGGACAAAGTATTTTAAAAAGTACTGTGAGTCATACAATCTGTAACAACTGAGGGCAGCTTTTCTCCTCACTCAGCCTTTATTACTGATATTTAGCTTAAATCATGTGAAATTCAGACAAAATAACTTGCTTAAGTGAGATGCTGTTCTTACTCCTTTAGCTCTATATGTTTTGAGAATGAATTGCTGTTTCAAAATCTCTCTCAATATTTGCCAGCAGTGGTTTTTTTGTGTTTTGTTGTTGTTGTTGTTGTTGTTTTCCCCTAAAGGATTTAACCTTATTTCTTCTACCTCTTGTTCAGCATTTTTGACCATTCAGCAGTCAATTGGAATAGTGTTCTCTGCAAGGGAAAAATGTTTTTATGCTTTATCCTAATAGATTTATTAAATAGCAGTGAAGTAAGTAATACATCTCATACTCTCAGCTGAAGAAATGCAGTTTTCTGGGGCATTAGGGAATGCACTATTAAGAAGCCAAGTGGAACCAGATTTTATACTACTTAGTCCATGCTTAATATGTAATTGTTTTTCAGTTGACATAGAAAGGTATATCATATTCCAGATAGGGCTAAGAAAAATCATCTGGCCAGTGGTAACAATAAATATGCCAAAAACATAGGCAGGTGCAAGCTATTTTTAATTAAAGTTCTATTTGGCTATTGCTTTTGGTGTTCTGCTGTGTGTTTGATTATGTCTAAGCCTCCTGTCTCCATAACATTCTCCTCTGTAATGTTTACTATGCTGTTCACTAAAGAAGCAACCCCATATGATGCCATCTTATTTTCTGCACATTCTTACTATATTCTACCTCCTATTTCCGTTGCTAATTAAACAGTATTTAAGAACATCTGTAAAACACTTGCTTTGATTCAACATTTGAATTTAGATGTGCAAAAAAAGGCAAGGAAGATGAGGATTCAGAAAGTAATTGATTAGGGAAATTACCTCTTGAAGAAATTCTTAAATTACCTGTTGCTGATACAATCCAAAAGGAAATTCTTATTCTGTCATCTGATTTAGGTATTTTGAGCACCATATAGCAAGATGCAGAGAAAAAGCAAGATATTTTCATTTATTTTTTGTACTGCATTTTTCATAGCAATAATTTTACAGTGTTAATGCAATTCTTACATGTACAATAATACTTGCTTTGGTGTACCTCTCTATACCCATCTGGTTAAATACTTACTGAGACCCTCATGAAAAGTCTAACATGGAACAAACTTTCCAGGCAAGCCCTAGGTCAGATGGAGGAACAGTTTTAGTCTCTACCCTTCTACACTGGCTTGTGGATTGAAAATCACTTTCCAAGGAAGTGTGATTTTCCTCTGTTCTCAGCTATGTTTCTTGACCTCCATCTTTGTAACCACTGACATTTCTTTCTTGTACAAATATTCTTTTCCTTCTTTTTTTTTTTTTTTGTTTTTTTTCTTATTCAATGTTTTTTTTCCTTTTTTTTTTTTTTTTAACTGGCCAGAGTACATGCTGTTTCTCTCACGAAATAATGGCACAAGAGTGAAAATTTGGTACTCAGTGATACCCCTTAGGCTAAACTGCTAAATAACCCTTTGTTTCCCAGCTCCCACGTTCCTTTACTTTCAGGGTAGGTGAAATTCAATGGATGACACGACAGTCACATATCCACAGACTTGTCTGAGTTGATTAAAGTCACTGTTATTTCTTGTTTATAGAAGTGTCCTTGAAACAGAAATAAGAGTAACCATTAGGGTAATAACGTCATAAATAAGTTCTCCTTGTTTGTATAATTACTACTGTATTATAATTACTGTAGTATTTTCTTAGATTACCTTGACAGAAGAAAATAGAACTGCCATTAGAGCAAGAAGCCTCGTTTCCCAAACAGCACTTAATTTGCACGATACTAAACCAAAATGTGCATACAGCAGGTCCACTGTGTGGCTGTGTGTAGGACAGAAAGCGGGAGGAGGTAGAAGAGATGCTTCTAGGATCTCACTGAGTGAGACTCTTCATGGAGGGGCACTAGATCTCATTCCCTTCCTAGGCCCTCAAGAATACATGGCTGGATAGCATTATTGTTTAAAGAAATTTGCACTGTTAGCCCTTGCTGAAAAGTTCAGCATTGTAAAGTACAGTTTTAAAATCATTAAAATCCCAAAGGCTGTGCTAGGAGTTCTGTAGTTTATATTAGAAAGCGATTTTATGCATTTTTCCTTACATGGTATTTTTTCAAACTATGGTAATAGTAGTGAAGTATGGATGTTTTATAAACATTTTCCTGCTTGAAAGGCTGAGCAAACTGGGTCTGTTCAGCCTTGAGAAAATAAGACTCAGAGGGGATCTGATTAATGTTTATAAGTATCTTAAGTGTGGGAGTCAAAGGGACATGGCGAACCTCTTTTCAGCAGTCTGTGAGGACAGGACAAGGGGAAAGAGACATAAACTGGAGCATTGGAAGTTCCACACCAATATGTGAAGGAACTTCTTCACAGTGTGGGTGATGGAGCACTGGAACAGGCAGTCCAGGGGAGTTGTGGATTCTCCTTCTCTGGAGATATTCAAGACCTGCCTGGACACCTACCGTGGGACAGCCGTTAAGAGGTTAAGGTGGAGAAGCATCGGAAAGACTTGGAGATGCTCTCATGTTGGAGGAAGCAAATTACTTGTAACAACAGGAGAAAGGATTCAGAAGACCCAAGCCATTTGAAAGTATGAAGAGATCTGTGATGATGTCACTAATGCCATCAGTCTCTGACATGGCTAAATCAAAGCAAGCCCTGTCATATTTATTAGTTTGTACTGCACAATTAGATTATAGCATAGATTTAACCTTTGAGAGAGACGCAAGGAAAACAGGTTAAGTAATAGGAAGCAAAAATGTGACATTTTGGTTTCATGATCTTTGTCCCATAAATACTGCATTTTTTCACGCATAGAATACCATGAAATTAGGAACCAAATTCTAACTGATTAAGTTGATTGAGGAACCATTTCATTTAATATTATGGGAAGATAACCTGCACAAAGCTGAAAAAAAAATTAAACAGCAAAATGTGTTTCTTTCTCCTGTTTATAGCTGTGTGACACATGGTTTGTGTTTCAGGGTTGGCTGCACAAGTTAATTCTATGACTTGATTTTGTCTCCATTTGGTTGGATGGTGCTCAATGCAGTCAAGTACTAGGTCATTTCGTAATATAATTAGTGGTGAATTCAGTCCTATTTACAATGGTGAATTACAAATTCATGTCTAGGATACTTACTTCAGTGTTTTACAGCATCTGCGGTCCATTTAAGTTGTGACTGCTGATCCTTAGCTAGAAAAAGCTGGCATAGATCTAGGATCTGGCTCACTGGGTTATCATAGTATAATGCCATGGGAGAATGTAGCATTGTACTTCTGTATCTTAAAACACTGCAAAAAATGTCCTTGAAAATATGTATGGAAATAATTTAAAATATAGTAATGACTTACCTGATACATTCTAATCAAAGATTAATAGCTCTTCATTTGTGGAATGTGATGAATTTCTTGTGCAACATAAGTTGTTCATCTAAAAGTAGTTCCATTTGTTTAGCTCTATTTTAAATAGTATTTTTCTTCATAGCACACAGAGCCACACAAAATAGGGAATGCAGTATTGGAAATGTATAATTGAAATTATAACATCAAATACTATCAGATTAAAAACAAGCCAACATAGCTGACACACCACAGCATCTATTAATAGGTCTGAGTCCCTTTTGCAATGTCAACTGTAACATTAATCCTTGTTTTAGATCACAGTGTCTCAAATGTCAGCTGCTACTAGTTGTACAGTTCTCTTTCAGTTTATATCAGAGAGCCCAATGGAGTCTTTCGAAGGACCTAGTCGGGTTAGCAAGGCTAACTTATTAGAAATCCCTACTGTAAATGATTTCTTTTCTGAAGATGAAGATGTTAAACCCGACATTAAACACCGTTTCTCTCCACTTCCCCGAAGGCGGAATTCTGCTTCTTCAGAGGAAGAGGAGGCAGATGCCCCCACCACCATTGCAAGAAAAGTTTCATTTGCTGACGCATTTGGGTTTGATCTTGTGTCTGTTAAAGAGTTTGATACTTGGGAAATTCCAAATATAGCACAAAACAATGACTTAGAAGACGAAGCTTTCCCTCAAGAGGAATTTTTTTTAACTCAGCTATTTACATTACCTACTTCCCAAGAAGAAGTTTTGCAAAAAGTACGAGAACATAAAGTACTGTTGGAGTCAATTGTGTTCCTGCCTGGGATTACCTGTATGAACGGCATTATACGAGTCCTCAATGTATCTTTTGAAAAATCGGTGTATGTTCGAATGACACTGGATGACTGGGTCAGTTATTACGATATCCTAGCAGAGTTCATGCCTAATTCTTGTGGCAGTGAAACTGACCAGTTTTGCTTTAAGATTTCTTTGGTGCCTCCTTATCAGAGAGATGGAGCCAAAGTGGAATTCTGTATACGATATGAAACATCGATTGGTACCTTCTGGGCAAACAATGACGACAAAAACTACACGCTGATTTGTCACAAGAAAGAAACTGTGCCCAAGTTGGATAATAAACCACACAGGGAAGGTGCTGATAGACATCTTAAAGGCTGCTTAAAGACGGCACCAAGCAGGTGAGGTTATGTCTTCTCTGCTGGTAACTTAAAATAGAGTTGACTAATTCTAACTTTCTGATTGTGCTTGCTGGATTTAAGATTCCCATGCTACTTTTTAAAAATGATAAATGAGGCTAAGAATTTTTTTCAATAAAATCATTGAATATATCAGGTACTAATTTTCTGTAGACAGTTTGGTTGGGTACAAACATCAGAATTTTAATACATGATAAGCATGCCACTCATTTGAAAAGCAATGTGAAGGACTACAAATTATGTGCAGTGCACTGATTTTGATCTCTGTATCATATAGATTGAGCTGACATCAGCAAGCTGGTTAGCCTAGTTTGCTCTAGATTGAGGTAGCTGTACTGTTAAAACACTTAAGATCCTATCTCTTGGTAAGTCTACAAGACTTAACAGCAAAAAATGTGATTCTGGATTTTCTCAATTTTTTTTTCTTATTTCATTCTCAACATCTAACACCTAAAAGAAAAATGGCAATAATGGTTCAGGAAGCTGGTAAATCAAGGAAGGGTCCTACTGCAATTAGAATAGTGGGTACCAACTTTTCTGCAATTGTCTGGGCTGTTCTGTAAGTGGTACCTTAAAGTAGGAAATCTGTCTTCCTTTCATTGCTTGATGTTTTTATTTCACAAATGGTGAAATGAATAAAGATTCATAAGGCAGAGTTGATGACATATTAAAAAGTATATATACATTAATTAAATGTAGCGATGTGTTCTCCTAACTGGAAAGTGGCAGTACGTAATATATAACTTGAACTCACATAAAGAGCTCAGGAACAAAATCTTTTAGATTCCTACTCTGTTTTTAATATCTTTTCTTTCTTCTCTGTGAGTAAAGAAATGTTGATCATGAAAATCTGATTCTCAGGTTTTTGATCAGTGTATTTCCTATAAATCTGTAGGCATTCTGCAGAACCAGATCTGTTTCTTACTTGCAGTGTGCTTTGCAATTCTTAGCTCCCAGAACTGAATTTATGTTGAGTATTTAGCTCCTGTAGTCTTGCCAAGACAGTGCTGTTTGATTGCCCAGGTTTTAACTGCCTGTGCTCTTCCACTGAACTGAACTGGTGGGGAAGGGGGTATAAAACCACGGCAGTGGTTGGACTTTGAGGAGTGAGGAGGCCTCCAGGGCTGCCCCCAGCCGAGCCCTCCTGCCCTTTCTCCTTCTGAAGGCCAAGCTTGCTGTGCTGAGAGCCTCTGGCAGCTCTGATTGCACGTGAGTCCTGTGAGGGAATGCGTGCAATGCAACTTAGTGCCTGCATCACCATCCCGGTGTAGGGCCAGTTCCCTGGGATAACCCAAGGCCCAGTTCATAGCCAGACCACAAAACTCTCCCAGGAAATGTCCCCCAGGCCTGCTCTGGGGCCATCCCACTGATGCTTCCCCAGGGAACATCCTTGTACGTGAGAGAAGAGGGAGTGACACATTTACCTACCATGCAGCCAAATCCTGACATTTGTGCCTGGTTCTGTACCTCGTATCTGTCCTTCAAGAAGTGTCACATGACACACTCAGGGTAAATAAGATAGCCTGAGGTATTCTGTAGAAGGGCCTTGATATCAGATAACACAGGCATATGCAGGCAGTGTGATTTCAGCCTGAGTTCAGGTAGCTCACATGGAGGAGATGGACACGGATGGCTGAGTCTTCATTTAAGGGGTCCTGGACTTCCAGGTGTGTTCTGGTCTGTCCTGCACATTTAGATACATTTGGGCAGCTGAGGTCAAGTGGTGACAAATTGTTTAACTCCCTTAAAACTCTAGTGACATGTTTGGTCTTAGTGTAAGTTGTAGAAATATTTCATCTGGAAACCATGCTTTTGCATGTATATAATGAATGCATCATAGGTAATTTAGGCACAGAGATATGTAAACAATAGGAAAGGAGATAACATGTCTATTTCTTAGCATAAAATTAATTACCTTGTTCCCAGAGATGTGAAGTTGTCTCCCTCCACATGAGAATGCAGAGGAATGTATATATATGTATATATGTGTGTGCTGTGTGCACATATGTGTACATATATATTTATATACATGCATATTTGTTCATATATACACATGCACACACATGACTATTTGTGATAGAAAAATCAAAGTGGTCATATTCTTGTTTACATTAAGTTCTATTGCACATTTTTGCAAATGCTTACTAACACGTGCTTTCAAGACCTTTTAGTGGCAGAAGGATGTAAATATACCTTACAATAAATTCAAAAATGAGCTGAAAGTATTTCTGAAATAAGGTTTCAGTGGTCGCCATGGCTTCTGAAAGACAGTTCTGGCAGATTGTAATCCAGGACCAATTTTATGCTACAGGGACTTCATTGACTTCACAGGAGTTACAGCTTTCACCAGTGTAAATGAGGTCAGCATCAGGGACTTTCGTTTCAAAAGAACTAAGATGCCAACCTCCATTGCTCACTTGTTTTTCAAAGTGTCTTTGTACGTGTTGCCCCTTTGAGTGAGGAGGAACACCCTGCAGACATCTGCAAAAGTACCTCATTATTCTCCTTCAGACCCTCATTAAAACTCCTTTGCTTTGATGTCTATAAAAAAGCTCAAGAAAAACAAACCCCCCAAAATTGGCAAAGTGAAGCTGCTGATGTGCTGTGAGTACTTCATATCATGTCGAACAGTGCTGTCTGTTTCCCTGCTTTCCTCCACCAGCCTGTCTCTCACTCACCTCTTGTTCTACGCTCAAATTATAAACTCTGCAGAGTGTATATATGCTCTAATGCATGCATACAGAGCATTTAGTAAAGTGGGGTGCTGGACCATAACTAGGTTGTCCTAGGAGCTGCAGCAATGCAAGCCGATATACGGAGAAGTAATAATTTTATCTATGGATCACACAGTGAAAACACAGGTAAGGAATATTGCTGTCCATGTCCACAAAGTGGGCATCTAAATTAATGATTTCTTTATAGCAACCTAAATACAGGGATATTTTTAAAAAAGCATTTATTTAGGACCCTTGCTCAATTTTAGAAACCTGTTATCATTATTTTTTTTTAAACTTGGCTCTGTGATATTTATACTTTCTCTTAAAATGAGCAATTTACCTCTTCAGTTAAAAAACCAGGACTGTTCAAGAATTGTTTTTTTTTTTTTTAATGTAGATAGTCTGATCCACTCTAGGGCATAGCTGTGTGGCTCATTAAATGTCATTAGTAGGGATTATTTGTGTTAGTTAACTGAAAGGAATAATATGCACTTTTAGAGGAAGTTACTGAGGAAACACAATGAAACTGTGCCAGGTTGCCCTTAAGAACATGAGCCAGGACAAAGCTGTGTGAATAAGGGCTGTGTGAATAAAATCAAACTGCGCTCAACTCTCAAAAGTCTCACCTGAAAAAAAC
>JACDJE010000030.1:1101280-1353640 GCA_016647715.1 Pavo muticus | reverse complement strand
AAAAAAGGGACAATGATATCCTGGGCTGTATTAAGCGAAGTATTGCCAGCTGGTCAAAGGAGGTGATACTTTCCTTTGCTTAGCATTGGTGAGGCCACACCTGGAGTGCTGTGTCCAGTTCTGGGCTCCTCAGTACAAGAGAGACATGGACACACTGGAAAGAGTCCAACAGATATCCATGAACATGGTAAAGAGACTGGAACACCTTTTCTGCGAGGAAAGGCTGAGAGTGCTGGGAGAAGCTGGGAAAGGATGGTTTATCTTGAAGAAGAGGGGGGATCTCTTCAGTGCATATAAATACCTGAAAGGAGTGTGCATAGAGAAGCCTGGCTCATTTTGGTGATGCCCAGTGAAAGAATAAGAGGCAATGGGCACAAACTGAAGTACAGGATGTTCCCTCTGAACACCAGGAAGCATTCCTGTGCTGTGCAGGTGACAGTCCACTGGCACAGATTGCTCAGAGTTTGTGGAGTCTCCTCCTTGGAGATCTTCAAAAGCCATTTGCATGTGGGCCTGGACACCCTGCTCTGGGTGCCCCTGCTGCAGCAGGGGTTGGGTCAGATTGACCCAGAGGTCCCTGACAACCTCAGCCACTCAGTGATTCTGTGATACAGCCTGGCAAGCCTGCACTGTGCTCAGTCAGTCTTCCACAGGTAGATGGCAAGCCTGCGTCTAGCTTGTCCTGATCAATGCAGTTCTGCATCACTTCCTCTCAGCCTTTTCCACAAACCATTAAAAATCTAAGACTTCTGAGGAAGACATTTGGAACTAACTTTGCATATATTTTGCTATGAGGAACAACTGTATTATTCCCAGCTGGTCCATTTAAAATACGGCATTTAAATTAAGTTCCCTTTTAATCCTTGTTCTTTTGATTATTTCACATCATAATCAGAAAGGGAAAAGGAGAGAGGTGTTAAAACATGCGTCTTCTTTATGTACTACTATTTAATTTCAAGGTTGTTTCTGGCATCTCAAGTCACAAGTTACACCTTGATCAGCATACAGATATGGGATTTGACTAAAGTTTATTTCTATTATTAGGAAGTGACTGCAATCTCTGTTTTTACCAGGAGAGCAGCTGCTAGAAAAGCTATCCATTCACAGGCAGCCAGCTTAAAGCAGAACTCCTCTGCTGCTGAATCTAATCTAGTATTCCTAGCCCTTCTCTTGCCTCCTGGTCACTGCTAGTCTTTGTCAGTTGTAGAAGGAGGCTGCACAGGCACAAAAGTGAGAATTCTCAAGGTACTTCAGGAGCATGATTATTGGGGCGATAGGATAATTATTTAAGATGATCTAAAATATATTATTCAGATGAGGAATAAAAGCAAGCTGTGGAGCTAAGGCTGAATGTTAGGAAATACTTCTGTAGACTTATATTTTGAGGAAACTGCTACAGCTTTACTCTCCGAAGTCATTTAAAATAAGCTAAGATAAACCACTGGAAAAATATTCTACAGGGAACAATCCTACTTGGTCAGGAAGTAACTACACTCAGTAATTTAAGATGTCTTCTCTTCTATCTGTCTAATCACAATATTTCAAAATCCAGACACAATATTTGAATTATGAAATATTTTAAAGACTCTAAGGATACATATCTAATATAATAGCATAACGTTTTGAACACTATCAGAGAAAAGCAGAAGAAACAGGTGGAAGTTATGGATGAGAATGGTATGCACATGGCAAATAGACACCTGCTAGTCATACTTGTGGCATACCTTTGGACAAATAGAAATACATTGCTAAAGGAAATCCTGTATTCCATTGTTCAATGCTTTTTTTGTTTAGTTAGATATCTATTTTGCAAATTGACCCTGGCTGGTAAGGAACATTTCAGTGCTCTGTCTTCTGTCCACTGTCCAGGTATTGCAGGTCATAAATGTTCGACTGGAAAAAAAAATGTTCAATCACATTCACCTTGTCTTGGCTAAATGTTAGTCCTGGAAATATGTTTAAAGTCAGTGAGACATTAACTGAGAGCACTAGAGTCATATTTAATCAATGCATTCACTAAGTGTCATCTGAGCTGTTTGTTCTGATTATGAACTTTAAGCCATGATCCAGCTCTAAAATTGAAGCAATTGATTCAGCTACAATGTAACTCCAGAGAACTAATCACCTATCATATTTTTGATATGGACTATGAATGGACTGTTTTTTCAGTCACAAAAGATAGAAAAAAAATGGCCCAAACAAGTATTTTGCAAGTTAAATGCAGTCCCTGCCTCAGGGCAAAGGAAGAGCCGAGACCTTTTAACACTGAGGGAGCATGTTAGAAATAGCTATTTGATCCCTAGGCCTTCAGTGACACACACGAAAATATTAGTTGATATGCCAAGGCATAATGGGGGGCTTGGTTTTCTGGCTGTGTCTCCACTCTCCTCCTGATCTGTGGAGCCAGCTGATACTCTTGACAGTAAACCCAAAAGATTTATTACTTCTGGTTACTAATAACAGTCCTAAAGAGTACTGAAGAGCACTGAACTATGCAACTGAATGTAGTGCTGCTGTAAGGAGTCCACATGGACTAGGTAAAGCTGGCAGTTCTCTCATACTTTGCACTTAGGTGTACCAAATGAATTTGCTTGTAAATTTTGCATTGATGCATAACGGTTGTTCCCACAATAAAGTTTATGGCTGCTAGTAGTGTAAGATGTTCAAGCCTTGATCATTTCCTATTATAGAGGGTTGTGGAATTTGTCAGTTTTTCTCTCTTCCTAGTGACTCCAGTAAGTCTGTACTAATATCCACTAGATTACACTCCAGATCTTCTTGATGTGCATCATGCTGTGACCTTCTTCCTCTGTGACAGTAAGAAAACATATGGAAAAAAATGTTATACAAGTCTCTTTTTATTGTGATAACACCTGGATCTTTAAGTCTTGGGGTATTTACTGAGCTTAGAAGTGCTTTCCAAGTTTTAGAGCATAGGAGAACTCTCTCAAGAGTGACTGACTAAGGATTTCTGTGGTCACCCATTCTGTTCACTCCAAGGATGGCAGTCTGTGCTTTAGCCTCACCTGACTGCCATCTATCTCTGAGGCATCTGTCATCTTCCTGTGTACGTGCCTCAGCATACTGCAGTCAGCCTCTAGGAAATGACTGTCCCCTGACGTGCTGGTAGAGGACTGCACTTTTTTTTTTTCTTTTTTTTCTTTTCCCCTAGCTAAGATCCAGGGAAAGACTATATACCACAGAACGTAAGGTCTTTTTCCCCTGTGAGCTATCCTAAATAGATGCAGCTTGGGAGAAATGTAAGACTTGTTGATGGTACTTGCTTTTCTCTCCTTACATCTTTTAAAGCAGTTAGAGAAAAAGAAGCAAAAGAACAGAGGTTCTCCACCTCCAAAACTTTCTACAACATGATTTTAATACTTAACCATGGCCCTTCCAGACAAACCTCAGCCTAAGCTTAGACCTTAGGACACTTGACTCCTGAGTCATTTTTTTCTCTTTTTGGCCCTGGAGATAGTCACCCCAGTAGCAAGGTGCTGCACTGCTAATTCACAACGGAGTTGTCAATAGATCTTCTAGCTTTACCCAAGGGAATCTCTCCTTAAAAAACCTTCTTGCTGAAGTATCAAGCCCAATCTGTTGAGGGACTAAATTAGTTTTTTGACCCATTTATGTACAAAACAGCTCTGCAACAAGTCATCCCCACTGATTTCAACATCTTTTTTTTTTATGTATATATCACAATAAGTACCACAATCATGAGAGTTGTAAGAAATTTTGACAAAAGTTGCAGTCTTCCTGTTCATAGTTACTGTGGCTTAATTTGAGACTTATGCATGGGTTTTTCTGTAGTCTTCATACCTATAGTAATGAGATTTGAGGATAGACTTCGCTATGTTAAAGATTAGAATCTGGCACCAAATTGGAGTTTTGCTCCCATTTCAGACATACAGGCACTAAAATCTTCAAATGGACAGACATTCAAGTGTACTTTAAAAAAAAGTACGAATGTTTTGCTATTAAAACTCAAGGTCTTTTTTAATGAGCTAGAAAATAAAGACTAATTTCTTGGGACTCTGTTTGCTTTGAGGCTATGATTATTCTCATCCCAAACCAGGCCAATGCATTTTGTTCTGTGCCACCTATGTCCCTGCTTCAATCATAAACTAAGACTGAAAAATGAAAATATTAGTAATTGGAAAATATAATCCCCTGGATAGCACCAATCCAATAATCTTAATAAAAATAGGTTTATTGCAAACATTGTCTGAATCCTACTGGGAATTTTCTTTAAAAAAAAAAACATTCAAATTCCCTCACAGCTGCTCTCTTGATCAGTTGTCCCCCTAGATACTATTAATCATCATACTGTATACCGTTTATTCACAACATCTTTTTTCACTTTCCAAACTTCTTTACCAGTTTCTCCTTGTTTAGAAGCTACTGGCAGTCTTTTATTGTCCTTTTCCAGGCCCACTTTTTGTTCTTTTCTGGTTTCAGCCCTTTTTCTTAGATGAGATGACCTTTTGGTCATCTAAGAGGTATTTCCTCTAGGTAGGAAAATACCACTAACTAATATTCTCTTTCTTAAATTTCATATATTTAAATAGAGATTATTTTTGGTTCTATTTTTGTGCAAACTGCTTATGAGGGTTGCTAAACTGATAATATAGTCTTCTGTTCACAGCATAGTTTCAAAATGGTAGCTGCTTTGCAAACCATAGTCATGCCAGTGTGCAAATATCCTCACCTACCACTTAATGATGAGTAGGTCACTCTGTCTCCATGCCTCTACCCACTGTGTCCTGACTATCAACAAGGGAGCTAATTAGTGTCAGTCCTGTTTGTTTGGTGACACCTATTTACTAAGAACTAGATTGAGCCTTCTCTAACACTGTTGGTAGTTGAAGGTCACATAAGAAAATCAATCTGGCCTAGATTTGTAATAAGGGTTCTGATTTTACATATAGCTTCATTCTAATAGGACCTCTTGTAATGGCATAATATTAAAAAAAATCTGTATTTTCTAGTTAATGCTCACACAGTCATTCAGTTATGGCTGTTCTTTTCTTTCTGTTTTCTTTTTTTGGGGGCGGGGAAATTGACTCCCAAAGAGTTAAAAGCTGCTACTGGAAAAAAAAAGAGTGCTTCTGTCAGAATACAATTCTAATTTCCATCATACAAACCACATCTGATCATTTGGAAAAATGTGACTGAATTGAATCAACTCTACTGTTCCCTCTTTTTGTTTGATTCTCTTGTTTCTGGGACATGGGTAATGATTTTGAACACAAATTTCTCCTGGTCCTCAGGTTCGGACCGCAAGATTATGTTGCAGAGCACAGCCACTCCCATTGATCTGATCAGACCGGCACTGGCCATGTGTTGCATGATGCAAACCCTTGTAAATCATGGTGCACGTGCATGGCACAGTGATAACGACCTGCAAACTGTTTCCCTGTCACTGGTGACGCAGAGCCCTATTTCTGTGCCTGGTCCTGATTTGCCATCTGTCAAGAGAGCAGCAGGAATGATAGCACCAGGAAAATGGCTGATAAGTACGAGAAATGTTTCTCAAAAGGCTAAAATATATAGTTGGACTCCTGTTCTCTGAGAAGCAAGGAAAAGCTAGTATGTTTTTCATAACTGTTAGTTACCCCCTTTTAATTCTTTGAGCCCACAGGTCTATCACTTTGATGTCCTGAGCTTTTTAATAATTGCTGGAGTGTACCTTTACCTGAATGGTATTACATCAATTCACCTTCCTCTGTGATGACTCTTTAAAACAGAACACAGAATTGGGCGATGTTTTGTACAAGAGCTGCTCTGTGTACAAGGCATGATAGGAAGGAAGAGATTAAAAACCCCTGGCCTGTAGTCCATCAAAGCCAATTTCAGGAGTATAAATACTGAATAGTCTTAATGCAATTGTCAGTGAGAGAATTTCTTCTGGGTACATGTAATCTCCTGTCTTCAGCTCCAGTCTCATCTGCTTTCTGATGGAAGGTAAAGGAATTATATTGCTGAAGGAAGATACAGATACATGAGTCATCAATGCCTTTTTGCTCCCCCCCTCACACCCCCCCCCAAAAAAGGGACAATGATATCCTGGGCTGTATTAAGCGAAGTATTGCCAGCTGGTCAAAGGAGGTGATACTTTCCTTTGCTTAGCATTGGTGAGGCCACACCTGGAGTGCTGTGTCCAGTTCTGGGCTCCTCAGTACAAGAGAGACATGGACACACTGGAAAGAGTCCAACAGATATCCATGAACATGGTAAAGAGACTGGAACACCTTTTCTGCGAGGAAAGGCTGAGAGTGCTGGGAGAAGCTGGGAAAGGATGGTTTATCTTGAAGAAGAGGGGGGATCTCTTCAGTGCATATAAATACCTGAAAGGAGTGTGCAAAGAGAAGCCTGGCTCATTTTGGTGATGCCCAGTGAAAGAATAAGAGGCAATGGGCACAAACTGAAGTACAGGATGTTCCCTCTGAACACCAGGAAGCATTCCTGTGCTGTGCAGGTGACAGTCCACTGGCACAGATTGCTCAGAGTTTGTGGAGTCTCCTCCTTGGAGATCTTCAAAAGCCATTTGCATGTGGGCCTGGACACCCTGCTCTGGGTGCCCCTGCTGCAGCAGGGGTTGGGCCAGATTGACCCAGAGGTCCCTGACAACCTCAGCCACTCAGTGATTCTGTGATACAGCCTGGCAAGCCTGCACTGTGCTCAGTCAGTCTTCCACAGGTAGATGGCAAGCCTGCGTCTAGCTTGTCCTGATCAATGCAGTTCTGCATCACTTCCTCTCAGCCTTTTCCACAAACCATTAAAAATCTAAGACTTCTGAGGAAGACATTTGGAACTAACTTTGCATATATTTTGCTATGAGGAACAACTGTATTATTCCCAGCTGGTCCATTTAAAATACGGCATTTAAATTAAGTTCCCTTTTAATCCTTGTTCTTTTGATTATTTCACATCATAATCAGAAAGGGAAAAGGAGAGAGGTGTTAAAACATGCGTCTTCTTTATGTACTACTATTTAATTTCAAGGTTGTTTCTGGCATCTCAAGTCACAAGTTACACCTTGATCAGCATACAGATATGGGATTTGACTAAAGTTTATTTCTATTATTAGGAAGTGACTGCAATCTCTGTTTTTACCAGGAGAGCAGCTGCTAGAAAAGCTATCCATTCACAGGCAGCCAGCTTAAAGCAGAACTCCTCTGCTGCTGAATCTAATCTAGTATTCCTAGCCCTTCTCTTGCCTCCTGGTCACTGCTAGTCTTTGTCAGTTGTAGAAGGAGGCTGCACAGGCACAAAAGTGAGAATTCTCAAGGTACTTCAGGAGCATGATTATTGGGGCGATAGGATAATTATTTAAGATGATCTAAAATATATTATTCAGATG
The DNA here is from genome assembly GCA_016647715.1 of Pavo muticus. Classification (NCBI taxonomy): domain Eukaryota; kingdom Metazoa; phylum Chordata; class Aves; order Galliformes; family Phasianidae; genus Pavo; species Pavo muticus. Next base: position 1,346,274 of record JACDJE010000030.1, on the reverse strand, counting down.
AGGAATAAAAGCAAGCTGTGGAGCTAAGGCTGAATGTTAGGAAATACTTCTGTAGACTTATATTTTGAGGAAACTGCTACAGCTTTACTCTCCGAAGTCATTTAAAATAAGCTAAGATAAACCACTGGAAAAATATTCTACAGGGAACAATCCTACTTGGTCAGGAAGTAACTACACTCAGTAATTTAAGATGTCTTCTCTTCTATCTGTCTAATCACAATATTTCAAAATCCAGACACAATATTTGAATTATGAAATATTTTAAAGACTCTAAGGATACATATCTAATATAATAGCATAACGTTTTGAACACTATCAGAGAAAAGCAGAAGAAACAGGTGGAAGTTATGGATGAGAATGGTATGCACATGGCAAATAGACACCTGCTAGTCATACTTGTGGCATACCTTTGGACAAATAGAAATACATTGCTAAAGGAAATCCTGTATTCCATTGTTCAATGCTTTTTTTGTTTAGTTAGATATCTATTTTGCAAATTGACCCTGGCTGGTAAGGAACATTTCAGTGCTCTGTCTTCTGTCCACTGTCCAGGTATTGCAGGTCATAAATGTTCGACTGGAAAAAAAAATGTTCAATCACATTCACCTTGTCTTGGCTAAATGTTAGTCCTGGAAATATGTTTAAAGTCAGTGAGACATTAACTGAGAGCACTAGAGTCATATTTAATCAATGCATTCACTAAGTGTCATCTGAGCTGTTTGTTCTGATTATGAACTTTAAGCCATGATCCAGCTCTAAAATTGAAGCAATTGATTCAGCTACAATGTAACTCCAGAGAACTAATCACCTATCATATTTTTGATATGGACTATGAATGGACTGTTTTTTCAGTCACAAAAGATAGAAAAAAAATGGCCCAAACAAGTATTTTGCAAGTTAAATGCAGTCCCTGCCTCAGGGCAAAGGAAGAGCCGAGACCTTTTAACACTGAGGGAGCATGTTAGAAATAGCTATTTGATCCCTAGGCCTTCAGTGACACACACGAAAATATTAGTTGATATGCCAAGGCATAATGGGGGGCTTGGTTTTCTGGCTGTGTCTCCACTCTCCTCCTGATCTGTGGAGCCAGCTGATACTCTTGACAGTAAACCCAAAAGATTTATTACTGCTGGTTACTAATAACAGTCCTAAAGAGTACTGAAGAGCACTGAACTATGCAACTGAATGTAGTGCTGCTGTAAGGAGTCCACATGGACTAGGTAAAGCTGGCAGTTCTCTCATACTTTGCACTTAGGTGTACCAAATGAATTTGCTTGTAAATTTTGCATTGATGCATAACGGTTGTTCCCACAATAAAGTTTATGGCTGCTAGTAGTGTAAGATGTTCAAGCCTTGATCATTTCCTATTATAGAGGGTTGTGGAATTTGTCAGTTTTTCTCTCTTCCTAGTGACTCCAGTAAGTCTGTACTAATATCCACTAGATTACACTCCAGATCTTCTTGATGTGCATCATGCTGTGACCTTCTTCCTCTGTGACAGTAAGAAAACATATGGAAAAAAATGTTATACAAGTCTCTTTTTATTGTGATAACACCTGGATCTTTAAGTCTTGGGGTATTTACTGAGCTTAGAAGTGCTTTCCAAGTTTTAGAGCATAGGAGAACTCTCTCAAGAGTGACTGACTAAGGATTTCTGTGGTCACCCATTCTGTTCACTCCAAGGATGGCAGTCTGTGCTTTAGCCTCACCTGACTGCCATCTATCTCTGAGGCATCTGTCATCTTCCTGTGTACGTGCCTCAGCATACTGCAGTCAGCCTCTAGGAAATGACTGTCCCCTGACGTGCTGGTAGAGGACTGCACTTTTTTTTTTTCTTTTTTTTCTTTTCCCCTAGCTAAGATCCAGGGAAAGACTATATACCACAGAACGTAAGGTCTTTTTCCCCTGTGAGCTATCCTAAATAGATGCAGCTTGGGAGAAATGTAAGACTTGTTGATGGTACTTGCTTTTCTCTCCTTACATCTTTTAAAGCAGTTAGAGAAAAAGAAGCAAAAGAACAGAGGTTCTCCACCTCCAAAACCTTCTACAACATGATTTTAATACTTAACCATGGCCCTTCCAGACAAACCTCAGCCTAAGCTTAGACCTTAGGACACTTGACTCCTGAGTCATTTTTTTCTCTTTTTGGCCCTGGAGATAGTCACCCCAGTAGCAAGGTGCTGCACTGCTAATTCACAACGGAGTTGTCAATAGATCTTCTAGCTTTACCCAAGGGAATCTCTCCTTAAAAAACCTTCTTGCTGAAGTATCAAGCCCAATCTGTTGAGGGACTAAATTAGTTTTTTGACCCATTTATGTACAAAACAGCTCTGCAACAAGTCATCCCCACTGATTTCAACATCTTTTTTTTTTATGTATATATCACAATAAGTACCACAATCATGAGAGTTGTAAGAAATTTTGACAAAAGTTGCAGTCTTCCTGTTCATAGTTACTGTGGCTTAATTTGAGACTTATGCATGGGTTTTTCTGTAGTCTTCATACCTATAGTAATGAGATTTGAGGATAGACTTCGCTATGTTAAAGATTAGAATCTGGCACCAAATTGGAGTTTTGCTCCCATTTCAGACATACAGGCACTAAAATCTTCAAATGGACAGACATTCAAGTGTACTTTAAAAAAAAGTACGAATGTTTTGCTATTAAAACTCAAGGTCTTTTTTAATGAGCTAGAAAATAAAGACTAATTTCTTGGGACTCTGTTTGCTTTGAGGCTATGATTATTCTCATCCCAAACCAGGCCAATGCATTTTGTTCTGTGCCACCTATGTCCCTGCTTCAATCATAAACTAAGACTGAAAAATGAAAATATTAGTAATTGGAAAATATAATCCCCTGGATAGCACCAATCCAATAATCTTAATAAAAATAGGTTTATTGCAAACATTGTCTGAATCCTACTGGGAATTTTCTTTAAAAAAAAAAACATTCAAATTCCCTCACAGCTGCTCTCTTGATCAGTTGTCCCCCTAGATACTATTAATCATCATACTGTATACCGTTTATTCACAACATCTTTTTTCACTTTCCAAACTTCTTTACCAGTTTCTCCTTGTTTAGAAGCTACTGGCAGTCTTTTATTGTCCTTTTCCAGGCCCACTTTTTGTTCTTTTCTGGTTTCAGCCCTTTTTCTTAGATGAGATGACCTTTTGGTCATCTAAGAGGTATTTCCTCTAGGTAGGAAAATACCACTAACTAATATTCTCTTTCTTAAATTTCATATATTTAAATAGAGATTATTTTTGGTTCTATTTTTGTGCAAACTGCTTATGAGGGTTGCTAAACTGATAATATAGTCTTCTGTTCACAGCATAGTTTCAAAATGGTAGCTGCTTTGCAAACCATAGTCATGCCAGTGTGCAAATATCCTCACCTACCACTTAATGATGAGTAGGTCACTCTGTCTCCATGCCTCTACCCACTGTGTCCTGACTATCAACAAGGGAGCTAATTAGTGTCAGTCCTGTTTGTTTGGTGACACCTATTTACTAAGAACTAGATTGAGCCTTCTCTAACACTGTTGGTAGTTGAAGGTCACATAAGAAAATCAATCTGGCCTAGATTTGTAATAAGGGTTCTGATTTTACATATAGCTTCATTCTAATAGGACCTCTTGTAATGGCATAATATTAAAAAAAATCTGTATTTTCTAGTTAATGCTCACACAGTCATTCAGTTATGGCTGTTCTTTTCTTTCTATTTTCTTTTTTTTTTTTTTTTCCCAGTTTTTCCTTTAATTTCTGAATCTTTTCCTTTGTGATCTCAATTGGTTTAGAATCTAATCAAAACAATTTAAACTACTGTTTTCCAGTTTGTTTAAATTATTTTTTTCTGTTGTTTTTCTGTTTTTAAAATACCTCCTTAAAAGCTAAACAGAAATAGAAGACAATGGTACTACTTCACAGACATGCACACTGAACTGACATACAGTAGCAACTCTGTTATTCAGGCACAAATAACACACATAGAAGGATCATTTGAAGCCAAAACTACCAAGGTAGGAATTGGCCATATTTTCAAATAGAATTGTCCTGCAAATAGAAATTTGGATGTGTGTTAGGAGTGCAAGCTGAAAGACCAGAACTAAGAAACAGTGCTACCTGAGCTTCGGTCTCCCTCAAATGGATTCCAACAGGGCTGCAATGCCCCTACTTCAAGTGCAAGCATTAAGATCATCTCCTCTTAACAATATGTAAAAGCCTGAAAATGACTTAGAACATTTCCCTGAAAGGTGGTACAGCTGAGCACTTAGTTCCCTTGCAACTTTCTTTCAGAGCCACTTTAACTGTTTTTTTTCTCCCTACTAATGGATTTGGTACTTCAGAGATCACATTCGCTGCAGTGTTGACATTGATGGCCTTTCTTTCCGGCTGGTGTCTTTGTTCTGCTGCTCACTTTGTCCTGTCCTTGCAAATCACGGACAGGCTCTTCGCAGCTTTGATTTTGCATGCCCAGGACCTCTGTCACTGCGGTCAATCATAATTCTGCCTCAAGTTGGCAAGTGCCAACACCACAGGATTCAGTATTTGAATGTTATCCCTATGTCCTCTCTTAGAAGAGTTGAGGACTCTTTAATTTTCTCATGTAGTAGCATTTCTTTTCTTATATTTTTAAAATATTTTTTTTTGCATCTACCAAACTCTATGGCAATGCATCTTCTTGTACAGTGCATATACTTTTTCTTCATGTGAACAATCTTGTTCAAATGACTGAAATTCTTTAGTAAGCATAAAAACTTACTGTGTATTTAGATGATTCCTCTGAAAAATATATTCCCTTAATTTCTAGCAAATTATTATCAATACTTTTATATACAAATTGTTATAAAGATAAGCTATTCTTATCTAATGGTTTTTAGGAGTTTAAGAATGTCTCAGCAGGAGTTGCTGAGGGATGAAACTTATAATGATGATTTAAAGCAGTGAAGTGTGTAGGCTGAAACTGAAATAATTACTGCTGTAACCCTCTAAGCACTCTAAGTTCCTCAAGAGAAAATACTTTGTTCAGAACAGACCCTGAACAACAAAATGCTACAAAAGTAAAATAAAAAAAAAAAGAAAACCCTTGGAGCAGGATGATAATTTAGAACTAGGATCAGTATAATGTGAGGATGTTCTCAACAACTGCTCACAAATGCATCAGACATCACAATTAAAAAGGAATAATAATTACGGTCCCATTCTTAAGTATGTAATATTCTATTCCATTCAATAAGACATGAACACTTTAAAACCATCAGTGTAATCCACAAACCTATATTTACAACATTAAACTGGATGTTCTGCCTTTTCAATAACTGTCATCTCATCTCTATTATTTTCACCTCAGACTCTAATTGTTTCTTTTATAGAAGCTAACCTACCAGTGTCCTTGGCAGTACAGTTTATGGCTTATGCATTTACAGTAATTGTTTGGGCAATTTGCCACACAGTATAACAATCTTCACATCACAATCAGTTTTTATAATAAACAGCATTAGTTGTGAAAAATCCAAGTGAGGCATGATTCTTATGGTAGATAAAGGGCACTGAAGATGCCCTTTAGAAAAAGAAAGGAAAATACTCAAGCCTTGAACTGCTTGAGAAAAATACTGATGTCACAATAGAGCTAATTAATTTGATGGTACAAACAAGAGGGGGAGAGGGCCTTGCATTCATTAGTGTCAATTCCAAATGAGAGCATACTGTTCATAAAAATAATATTCTGCCTTCGTTTAGACAAAATGTGCAGGTAAACAAGTCAGAAATAAGCACCAGTTCCTGCAACAGCAACAATTTCTCTCCTTAGCTTTCTGAAGGCTCTTTCTCTTTAGCTGCAGGGAGCTCAAGGCCTGGGCAGGGGCAAGCTGCAGACAGCCCTGGAGTTGCAGGCTAGACTCTGCCGCTCAGCAGCCTGGCTGCCTGCTGCAGGCACTGAGCACCTCATGACCCCTCTCTATAGCTTTTATGGGTGGTTGCCCATAAAGGAATCCATCTGCATGCACCTCTGCTGGAGGTGTTTTGTGGCCTCTTGACTTTCAAGCACCCTGAAATTGCAGGGGAAGCATTGCTCTATGGGGAGGCTGTTTGGAGGCCCTCCAATGGATACAGCTCGCTGGGTTAGAAATTCTCTGCTTCTTACAACAGTGTAGGAATGGGCATGGGCTAATAATCCTCAGCTTCTCTGTCATCTTCATGCTAACTGAAAGTCCCAGCTTGTGGTGAGGCACATTGAAGCAAGGCCGTAGGAAGCACAAAGGTAGCTTCAGGCCGAGGTTGTACATCCCCTTCTTGAGCTACACTGTGGATTCTCCAGCAGTGCTGGGGCTTGGGACTGATATATATAGGGCATTGGAGCCACACATCATAAGAAATCTGGAGAGTTTTCATTACAAAGCTGTTATTTCGACAATTGATAACACAGGCTTCAATTTAAACCAGGAGATTTGTCCCTATAGTGAGTTTTAGATTTAGTCTTAGGAAGACAAGGAATGAGATTATCTTTACTCATTAAATGTTCAGTTCATATATTCAGTCACGAAGATGGAACTAATTATGGAGAACTCATCACTAGAAAAGTGCTACAGAGATCCACGTGCTGTGATTCTTGGTGGATCCTTAATCCCTTTCAAGAGTGGTACAAAGAGTGGCCAGGGCATGATTTTTGCTGAGATCGCAGAGGATGGCTGGGATGTATACCTCTAGTGGTAGTCTCACCATAATAATGAGACAAGGATCAAGCTTAAGGTTTTTGTTATTGTTGTTGCTGTGTACAGTACTGGCTTTTTTTTTTTCTCCCCATTTTTTCCTCTGCATTTTTTGGTGTCGTTAGTATTTACTCCCCTGTCCCACTGGTATTTTAACATCAGCAGTGCAATATTTTAAATGTAATTTTCCAGTGTACCAACTGTTTACAGGGCTGGTATCAGTAAAATAAAGGAAACAACGACAACAACAACAAAACCTAAATCAACAAAGCCATCTTCTATTGTGTCATACATTTAATAAAATGTTAAAGTTTTATTTTGATCTTTATGCATTCTTGGACTTTTCTACTTCTTTCCCAAATTCCTTCTTCCTTAGCTTTTTTTTTTTTTTTTTTAAATGTTGTGGGTTTTTAATGTCATTGAATATAATATTACTGTTATTCAGTACTGCACATGGAAAATACTCATGAAAAGAATGTTCTTCTTTTCTCAGGAATGTTATTTTAACCCGACTCCTCCAAGTATTTTACAGGCATTCTGTTTATAACGTACACACAAAATTTTAAAAATATTTTTTATGTCTTGATTTTTTGTAGTCCTTTTGCTGTTAATGATACACAGCATAATCAAACCAAATCAACAGTGCTCACCCCCCCATCCAATCTTTACTTTTCTCTCCAGCTCTGTGGGGTTACAATTCCAAGGGATTTTTGTTTCGCCCCAGTGACTTCTCAAACCCAGATACTTACCTGCACAGATTTGTTTTTTGCTCTTCTGCTTCTCGCTAAAACATTGCTGTCATGTTTCATTACTTCTTTTCAAGCATCTCGTATGTTGTTTACATCACAGTGGCATCATTCTTCAGAAAGTCCGGCTATTTACAGCACCAGATCTGAAAGCATCTGTGGTATCAAACTTCGATACCACGTTAGTCTCTTCTTACATCTAGAAATGAGACTTGAAAATAAAACAATTACTGTTTAGTTAACACTTAGATCTTACTAGCCTCTCTTATTTTAGCTTCACTCCGACTTCAGGGTAGAAGAGAATCATTTTGATTTTGAATCCACCTTGAATTAAAAACTAGAAGCAGGAAAGATTCAGTGACAATCTAATCTTATCTGGATTTTTAAACAAAATTATATCATTTTTTTCTCTCCTATGTATGTTTTTAAATAAATATTTGTTCAAATATAGACTTTACATGTCTTTACATCACCACTCTTTTTAAATTTCAGACTAAATAAAGTGTTGTCACATTTTCGTTTAAATAAGAGATAGTATAAAATGGTTCAAGTGACATTACTTTAAAGAATTTTACAGGTACATTTAACATAATAAAAATAAATATCTTGCAGTGTAAGTGTTCAGATATAGCATAAATGTGTACAACACAGAACAATGTGAACGGTGTGGCGGGTTATACAAACATGCAGATTCAACTTCTGCAAAATATTTGTGTGAATTCAAACCACGACAAGCTATAACTACTCCACCCATTTCAAAGAGATTAGTAGCTCCTGGCTATAGGCCCAAACAATTTCAAACAAGACCAAAGTACCTGCTATGGTGAAGTGAACATTTCTGAAAGTGTAACTCTCAGGGCATATAACTGTATATGAAATAGGGCTGAACTGGGCCAAAAATATGTTTCTATACTGCGACATTCTCAGTTTCATCTGTCTGTTACTCTCACTGAAAAATTGGTAAAGGATGTACTTTTCTAATGCTTATAAATCATCTTTTAAGTTTCCAGAGGGCTCTCTATTTATTAATATATTAATAGAGTTTTGCTGGTTAATATCTTTCATACCTTCTTATTATTTATTAAAAGAGGACATTTATTTCTCTTCTCCAACTGTATTTTGCTAAACTGAAAATAGAAATGCACTGTTTGTCTCCTTGGTTATTATTTTCATCTGCTCATCTTTTTGTAGTCCTCTTCTGTGCCTGTTTCAGTCTGAAATAATCTTTCCTGAAGTTCTCAAACTGGTAAGGAGTTCTTACCAGTGCCTGGTGCTGGCATATAAACAGTTACTGGAAATCTTTTGTTACAAGGCATATCCTCCCTGATATATTACCACAGAATCTTGCTTGCCTTTTTATAACAGCCAGTTCTCATCGGTGGCTTGGAAATGTTGTCCGACAAAAACAAACTCAAATTTTCCTTATTCATCTGTTTCTTTCAGTTTCTGAGCCCTCATTTTGCAGAAGAAACTCTTTCTAGTCCCTAAATGTATAACTTGGCACTTCATAACTTTGAAGTGCATCCCTTATCTATTATTCTGATCCTCCAGGCCTTAGATTTCTTTCAGTCCTCCTCTGTGATGGTGATGTCTCCCAACTTCCTATCTGCCACAGATTTAATTTAACTTTGACTTTTTGTGCTGTGGTCTGTAATAAAATGACTGAGCGATCACACGGCCGGTCCTCTCAAATTCCAGGGTGACGTATGCCAGCTCAGCGCAGCCAGTCTTGTGAGGCCCCGCTTGGCACCAAGCCCCTCTCCCACCTCTGAGCTCCTGCTCTGATCTCCCTCCTCTCCAGTTTAATTAATAAATTTCCCATGTGGCCGCATAACAAATGCTTTAATGAAGTCCAGATAGATCAGATAACTGATTTTTAGACAAGGGAAATACAGTAATCTTAACAAAGACAGATATTATCAGGTGAGTCTGGCACTTTTATGTCATTTTCCATTTATCTGTATTTATTCTCTCATTTAAGTTTTGTCTACTGTGAAGACTCTTTGAAGACACCTGGGTCCAAAGTTGCCAAACGCTACTTTTCTTTTTCCTAAATCTTTTTCCTAAATCCTTTTCCTTGTCTTCTGATGCTGTTACAAAAGTATCTGGACCAAAATGATAGATTTGAATGGAAAAGAATTTCAACTATGTGTTATTTCCTCTCTTGGGTCTGTCACTATTTTGGGTTGGAGACTATCTGATTCTCTTAACTGGAGCATATCTAAACAAGTTCTGCTCCCAGACTGAATTAAATAATACCATTTTCTTAATCTATTTTCCCATCAGTTATACCTTGCTCATAGTGTTCCTCTAAATGAGACTCTGTCTCATTGCTAGCACTGAGGCAGAAAAGCTTCCGAGAGGTCTTTTGATTGTGGAATTATACATAACTTATCTGAAATCTTGGTCAAACATCTCCTCTAAAAATCCTATTTAACTAAAAAAGGTTAATTCCAAATCCTTGCCATATCTTACTTTATCCCAATACCTTCTGAAGTCAAAACAATACTTTTTTTGTTATCTAATTTTTTTTTTTACATCACTCATATATTCTCTACCTATTCTTCACATCTTTAGGTGATCATGTTAGGATTCAAATTTACATTTTTCTCTGGGATGCAAATTTTACATAACTTTGAGACTGTTGAAATCCTTTCCATAATGTCCATCAACTCTCTGGTCCCCTCAGTCCTCAGTGCCTGAGCTTCACCTTTCTACTCTCTCTAAAGGCAAAATTATACCCATAGCCTATTTGCATTCCTACTTCTTTTTATCTCTCAGTCCTAATGAATGGTAGTTCCACCAAGAGTGAATCATATGAGCAAAAGTATTTTTTGAAGCTGGTAGAAATTCTTAAGTTCCTGATGTACTGCTCATCTGAAGGAAAAAAAAAAACAGCTGAGCTTCTACAGGTATGCAGGTACTTATTTTGGAGATGAACTGCACTGGCTGACAGCAGGAATTTTTCTAACTTGCATTTTTGTCAGAATACCTAGTTTCACTTAAAAATTAAAATAAACATTTTAAAACTGAACACAAATTTTGTGCCTCTCAATACACAGTGTAGGTACATTTAGATCCCTGAAAACTGCAGTGAGTTAATTAACTTAGAACACAAAAGCTGAATTATTCTAACAATTTACTTAACTCTACGAACAGCTCCCATGAAGAGCAAAGAAGAAAGGATACTCTTGAAAAGCAGTGTTAAAAACTGTTTAAATGTTTTAATAGTAGAGTTTTTTCCTATCTATTTATCACTGTTTGTTGAAATGGCCAATATTTATAGGCTTTGGGGAGATATTTCACTCTTTAAGGTGTACATATACATTTGAGATTGTTTTTTAGTTATACCAACCTATGGACTCAGCACCTTCATAATATCTCTTGGATTAAAATAGTGCTGTTAAATTACTATTGTTTTACGTGTACTGTGATCCTCAAAGACTGCAGTATTAATATCTTCAATTTAGGTTAATTTCAGATTTCCCACTAGAATAATTATATGAGGACAGATATTTCTGATGTAGAAGTAAAATAAGGAAAACAGTTGTTGCACTGAATTTCCCTGCAGCCATGCATTTGCAGGACAGAGGTGCACAAATTATGAGCTACAAACCAACAATCTCTATAAAATTCAGTGCAACAAGGAAGAAGTCATGTTAGAAACCCTGAAGTGGTGCACTATTTTCTTTTGCTGTGAATTAATGCTGGGGGGGTTATATTATCATTGATATTTATTATCTTTACAGCTGTGAAAAGAAACCTGTGGTCCAGGGCTTTAGATGATACTGGAACAAGGGTTAAGGACAAACACAGCCAAGTAAAATTGAGGTGCTCAGGTCACACATAATGTGGTACAGTCCCAGCTGCTAAAACTCTTTAGCTACTTTCCAGTTTGGATTTGGAGTCACACTGTGGGATTCAGTTCAGCTTATTTTAGTTATCTAAAGCTTTTGGTTTCAGCCTAAGGCAGTCACTGTAGATTTCTTTTATGGTCAGTTCCTCCAGAGGCAGAGAAGCTCCTTCAAAGGATATTTCTCTCCATCTCACTGGCGATGTCCCAAACAGAGGAAGCGAATCTCTCTTCAGAAGCGTTAGTCTCTCATCAGTGATGACAGGGGCAATGTACACAGCAACTGCCTGAGCACAGTTTTTCTCCTAGAAAAGAAGAATAAGCTAAAGAGTCATGCTAGTACATCCTACTTCAAGAGCAGCAGTCACAGGTAGTTTTTGGATGTGTATGCAGTGTATTTTTTAATCTCCTGGGGCTGTGATTGAAGCTGAGTGTGCCACTGCATTTTGTATGCAAGCTCCACTGATAGTAGACCATTACTTCAGATACGGGCATCCCTTCTTCAGGGAGTGCTTCTTGAAGGACTAGAGTGGGTCATACTCCATTTCTTTAAGAAGCAGGTGATTACTCTGTCAAGCAGCAAAAGATGCCACCTCTGCTTCCTGAGAGTTGTATCCACATACCTGAAAGCTGCAGGTAGCCAGCTACATTCAAATAAAGGCTTTGAGATTTTTCCCCCCACTGGATAAAAGTAGGAGATCCTCTGATCAGCCTGTGTGGTTTTGAGATCATTATTTTGGATGACTAACTCAGCTCACGTGTTATACAGAGTTTTGGTTCCGAATTTAAGGCTTTTGCAGATACCCCGTTAGCAACTAAACTTTTGTATGCATCTGTCTCATGGTTAAGCCCCAATTTACTCCATATGTCTAGGTTTATGGATGCAGGTGGCTGAAAAAGTTGCAAAAGGATGGAACAAAGCAGGGTTCTCCATGTAACATTAAGAGTAAAATTAATATGTAACAGTAACAGTACAAACATAATGATGAATCAATAATAATCAGTGATGTTTTACCTTAAAAAATGCACAGATCTGAAAATAAAGGCCTTCCTCTGCCAGCCTTTTCAGGATGAAATGCAGATTATTCTGATTACAGCAGCTGTTGGCAGAGGAAAGTACAACTCGGTGTGAGTAGGAGAGGGAGAAACGCGTGGAGGCTATATATGTAGCAGAACTCAAAAGTGACGTGACAGTCATATGGATAACAGGAATATTCAGCATTATTGCAATTAATGGGAAAGAAAGAACCACTGAAAGAGTGTTAAATCTGATGCCTTAAGGACAAATGTCTAACAAAAGCCCAAGAAAAAAAATTAATAGGGCGATTCAGATTATCCCATATCTTTTCCTACAAGAACTTTACATTTCCCCCTGAAGTGTCTGATGGTGGCCAGAGTCAGAGATCAGATGCTAGACTGGAATGATCTTCTGTCTGCTTTTGTCTGGCAATCCCTGGAAAGGCTGGATTTTTAAAAGTTGGTGACAGTCAGCGTCTACTACCTTTTAATGAAGTATAAATTTAGCAGCCTCCTTCTGAATTAAGCATTTTAAGTGGCAGAGTTAATGTTATATCAATTTGAATGGAAAAAAAAAAGCTAGAATAATATAGAAGGGGAAAAGATTAATATTTGAAAATGAGAAACTTACTTTCAGTAATACAGGTGGACCGCTGGCTGAAAAATGCATAAATTAAAAACCTACTGAAAAAAAAATCCATCTCATAGTGAAAGCATTAGGAGTGACATAATAATTCACATTTTACATAAGTGGCATCCTTTTTACATTTTTTCTCCTTTTTACTAAGTGTTGCGTCCCTATGAGCAGACAATTCCAACTGCTGTCATTTTGCGTTGGTACTGATGAGGACAGCAGGCGCTCAGCATTTCTCTGTAGGTGTTTGTTGTGTTGGACCTGGCCTTTGTTTTCACAACAGCAAAAGCAACGGTGAAAAATGCATTGGCTGCAGGGAAGCAGAATTTATTCCTATCGGCCATCCACAGCTTAGCAACAGGATCTATACTGTATGCACGCAGAGATAATCTTTTGATTTGTTTCAGGTTACAAATACGTCTTTTTCCAGCAATCTCTGTATAGAAATATTTGAAAAATATAAGCAAGTGAGAGTTCCAGTCTCCTGTGAACATATATCCTTGCAGACTGTTGTCTGACTCCAAAGTTACTCTTGTCTGTCAATGACTCATCTAATCACCTTTGTGCTGCTTTCTCAGAAAAGGCCTGGGAAAACCCATCAGCTTTGTAATGTAATTTGAAGGTCAACACATTTTCATTTTCTTGGCCAATTCTTTCTTTGTCCAAAACTTAATATCAGGTCATTCAAAGAAACTACTTTTGATAAGGCTGTTATCTTCAGACTTTCAAACAGTGTTCAAAATTTTGTGTAATTAACCAGCTGTCTTTCTAGCTGAGTCTAAGAGCAATTAGAACAATATTTTTCTGCAGAATAACACAGAAAGTTTCTTTTTGTTTAACAGCAAAGAAGAAATTTTGGCAACATCTGATGGTGACATATGGAATAATTCAAGGACTTCAGGTACTACACCTGGTTTAATTAGTTCTTTCTTAGCGCTCATGTTAATTAAAGAAGTGTAACAAATAATCCCATGGAAATTATTCAAGCATGTTTTTGTTAACTCTTCAGATGCAAACATCCCAGAGATTGTTTGTTCACAAGCAGAAGACAAAGAGGGTGCACCAGCTAATGAAAATATAAAAGATAAAAATGCAGAATACAACCAGGGTGATCATGAAGATGATGAAAAAGAATTAGAGTTGCTGGTAAGTGTTATACAATTATATCTACGGTATTAAATGATATGAATCCATTTACGCTTCAAAGCTGGTGAAATGCCCCCTTTTAACAGAGCTGACTGATGTACTAATTTACAAATGTAAAGCCTTGGTCTGTACTTTCATTGAATTTCTAACTGATTCTACAATAGAAGGTGCTTTGATTTCAGCATAGTGCATCAACTTTTTCTGGTCTTAAATTAATGACTTCTCCCTTTTACCTCTTTACCAGAGGCTCTAAGTGATGGTTTGAAGGAATTAGAAGACTAATATTTCAAAGATCTCTCATCCTAGTCTCTAGGATAGGTACATTCTTGTAGAAATGCTTTATATTTGGTATAATTCTTTTATTTACGGTACTGTTCGCTTTTAGTTGTTTTCAAAGGATAACTATGTAACGTGCTATATGAACAAAATACATACATATACATATATTTATATAGCACATCTTTCTATATCAGTATTTGGTACTAAATTTGTTATAATAAATTTTACACTGAGTGAACATTCAATCTATTTGGATTTGTGTGTGTGCATGTGTGTGGTGGTTTGGCTTACATTTTTCAGTATGAAAGAAAAAATGGCAATAAATGAGACACATACAGCAATTTATTATTCTCAGTGTCTGTTCTCAGCTCACGATCATTTGGGTGCATAGATTCATAATCATAGATTATAACAGCTATCACCTGTGAAAATGTGAATGCTGAATCAGACAGGAGAGGAAGATGAGAACCATTTTTTTTCCTTACTGATAGAGAGAGAATAAATTCCTCTTATTTGAGTATATTTTTTTCTTGCCTTTTCTCCAAAAAAAGTTCAAAATTGTTGCCTATTGTGGGATATTTCACTGCCTGAAAGTCAACCTGTCTCTCTCTTTTTTTTCTTTTATGATGAAACATAAAAAAGGAGGACCTCGAAATCCCTTGTTGTTCTCAGTCCACTCTGTTACAAAAAGAAGGATCAAATATAACCGTTTGTTTATCAATTGCCAGGATTGTCTGTACAATAAATGAAGGGGGAGCTATAATTTAGATGTTAATTTGCACTATGCGCTCTTTAATGAATTAAACAATGAAGGCTTATAATAGATGGAAATACAACCAAATCTTTGAAACGCACAGGCATTGGCTCACAAGACAGCTGTGCAGTTGACAAGTAACATGAGCCTTATGTGAGAAGAAGGGGAAATCGTAAGATTTGCATATAATTATTGAGATCATGCAAATGTCAGTTATGAGGAGGGGAAAAAAACACAGGCATCTCACTGTTAAATCCTGACAGTTGGCATCACCGAAGAACTCAAATACACTTGAGCACTGGTTGGCAGAGGGTCATTAAAACAGAATTTGCAGAGACATTAGCTCCCTCACTTTTCTTTGAGTGACGTTTTACTATTAATAGTTTGCAGAGGCTTTGCAGAAAACATATTAATAAGAGAAACTGTAACGGGGGTATCTACAGCAAGTGCAAATGCATAAAGGGGTGCCCAAGAAGCTAGCCTCTAATTGATCAGCTAGTGCTATCAGTGTGACTATGCTAAAGTGAAAAGAGAGTGCAATGACAAGCAGCCATAGCTGAATAATACAATATGATATATGGGAGCTAGGAGGGAGAGTGATTAGTTTCTGGCCTTTTACTTCACTAATCTCATTTCCAACTCATGTCTTACTAGATTGTCTAAAATCAGTCTGGTTTGAAGCCTGTAAAATGGTCCCTGAGAGAAATGAAGCAAAGATAATCCTTACAGTATTTGTCAGTGTGAAATGTGTCTTTGTTTTACTGGACAATACTGTACATTACCAGGCTTTGATGTACTGTATCACTGCCCTCATTTAAGTGCCAATCCTCCCCCTCCCCAATGCCTCTCTCTCTCCAAACCTAGAACCGAATGTGCAGAGAATGAATTAGCCTCCCTTTAAGGGAATATTCTCTTCAGATTTAATTTGTATAAAATGCACTAGCAGCTTACTGAACTCATGAATAAAGAGAGAGGGTTCTGAATTCTATTTTATTTCCTGCTCCTTTCAACGCCACCATAAAGCTCATTACCTATGTTAAAAAATACATACAATGCAAATTTTGCAAATGGTTTGGAACACGTTTCCATAAAAGCTTTGTTACCGAAAACAAAACTTTCCATAACAAAATCCTGCCTCATTCATTTGGCATATTTTTTGTAAAGCCTTTTTTGATCATTCTTTTCTATTCTATTGTTTCAGCTAAATCAGCACTTCACAGGAGCTAAAGGTACTTCTTCCAGAGATGAAAGGAATTTAGACACAACAGAACCAGTTAATTTTCCAAGTGAAACTGTAAGATTGGAGAAAAATCTAACCTGTGTAGAAAGAAGCAGTGACTTGCTGAGGCACCCAGTGCCTATCAGTTCCTTATCTGAAAATACTTCACAAGTGATAGGAGAAGAATTAAAAGGTAATGCTAAGTATTCCATAGGAGGTTATAATAGTCACCCATCAGGAAAGGAAGTCTCTGCTGGCTCAGCAAACAGCAGCGAACAGTCTTGGGATTCTACTGGTATCAGTGAAACCCTTTCATCGGCAAAATACTTTCCTGGAACAAAGCAGAATGAGGCTATCAATATTGAGGCTACTGTCTCAAGCCGACAAGGAGAGAGCCACACAGATATTACAAGAGGTGAAGCAGATAGTGCCTCAGGAAGTGAGATGACGGAGAGGTTATTCATCAGTGAGGATGATACCTTGAAAGAGGCCTGTGAAATGAGACCAGCAGCCATTTCTTCAGTGCATGATGAATCCTTGCAATTAAAAGTATGCGCAACAGGAACGCTGGATGGCAATGCTAATCCAGCTCCAGAGCACCAAGTGCCGAAAATGTCTCACCAAACTCTGGATTCATTGTCATCAGCTGCTGACAAAAACGAAGCAAAAATCGAGATGTTTGAAAGCAAAGTTCAGGCACATTTAAAAGGAGATTTACATACTGACACTTTTGCATACACTGATGTCTCAATAGATTCCACAAAAAGCCAATATACACACAAAAAAGGAGTTTGTGAATTGTCAGAAAAGAATTATAGCACTGATACAGAGAAGGAGAAAAGAGTCATCGAAATAGCAGACTTAGCACTAATCGGAGAGGAAGAAGCACCCAAGCCTTTCAAGTCTCACAGAAAACATGCCTTCAGTGCATCATTTCTGCCAGATGAAGACAACAAGCACAGAGCCAGGCCTGCACAAGCAGGACCTGGGGCTTACTTGCCAGAGGATGAAAGCAGAGCTGAAGATGCTCAGGAACACAGAGGATTCACAAGGTTAAAAGACAGAGGAAAGACAGAGAATGGAAATAAAGGAGGACTGATAGGGACAGAAAGTGAAGAAAACACCACTGGACAGGCATGGAAGCGAGCAGATTGTGGGGTGCGGTGGGCAGCAGGGGGTGATGCAAGGGCTCAGAGCTCTTGTACAAAAGAGTTATTTACCTGCCAAGAGGCAGAGAGTTGTGAAAAGTCTCCTGTCTCTGAGCACGGTATTAAAGAGAAAGCAGAGGCAGGTACAGCTTATATAATTAAAACAACATCAGAAAGTGCTCCAGAAAAAATGTCTGCCAGTGAAAAAGCAGTAATTGCTAAGCTACCTCAAGAGATTGCACTAAGTGACAGGCCCACAGAGGAAAAGGAAACAGCGTTTGATACACATGAAGGGAGAAATGATGGTTCACATTATGCTCTTTGTCAACTCAACACAGTGGGTGTATTATATGACACCGAATTTGAAAAGGAATCAGTTTTAGATATTTATAATGCACGCGTACATGAAACACTGCAAGAAGAAACGATGTCTGTATGCAATAGCAGTGAAAAACGTGCCAAAGCAAAACCAGACATCGGAGATATTCCGCCTGTAGAAGGAGCTGTGAAGGCTTCTTCTGCAGAAAAGAAAGAAGGCTTGGGGCAGGGTTTACATTCAGAAGAAGTAACTAAATATTCCCAGAGTGCCCAGAAGCATCGCTACAGTGAGGAATTGGCAGAGCTCTATAGCGAAGACAGCTACCTTGGAACACCTTCCTATTTGCATGTCAAAGCTCAAACAGAAACATCAACTTCTGGTACAAACACTATGCCCAGTTTCCACTATAAAAGCCCTCCACTGGCATCCTCTGCAGCAGACATGGACCATCCATATATTCACTCTGAATTCAAAGTCATTGAAAAGGTTGTTGCCGAGTCAGGATATGATTTAAGTCTGCCAAATGAAATGAAACATATTAATAAAAGCCTCTTTCCTGAAGCTGAAAGAAAAGAAGTACCTTCCACTTCAGACACAACCGTTGCTAGAGAAGGAAGAGGAAGCAATATAGGTCAATGTTTCCATCAAGCAGAGTTCAAGCAAGAGAAGTCATTGAGGCCAGAAATTTCAATTAGTAAGGCTACCGAAGAAGTTGCTGGGAGAGGCTCTGATTCTCACCATTTAATAACTGAGGGGAAAACACTAAATTGGCTTGATGACTCGCAGAATGAAAAACAGAACATTTCTCATTCTGCAGATATGTCTGACCAGAAGAGTGAAGAACAGATGCTGTCTAGTGAGTCTCCAGGTTTAAAACAGATTGGTTGCAAAATCTTTTGTTTCTTCATCTTTCTTGTGTTTGCTGCAACACTTTACCACTATGATTTGATGGTTTGTCTTGCACTCTACCTGTTCTCCTTGTACTGGCTCTACTGGGAAGGAAGAAGAGGCAAAGAGCCTGTCAAGAAGGAATAACATTATTTGATTATCAACCGTGCTCAAGATCCATGGTCAATAGTCTCCAACCCCTCCAAAGCATTTCCACTGTTAAAGAGATTATTCATTGTTAGAACCAAAGCAAGGTTTCTACTGAAGCATCTTTTTAAAAAGATTACATATGAAGTTGAGCCTTCATATACGTAATTATACTATAGGACCATCATGTTTGGATCATTAAATACCTATATGAATATGAGATCTGAAGCACGTCAAGTTAAAATGAAGTACAGCTGTTGCTCTTTAGCACGCTATGAAGAGGCAATGCTTCATATCTCTTTAGCACTTAAAAACACCATTTTGTTGCGTTAATTTCTTTTGCAGTAAAGCTTCGTATTTTTCAGAGAGTTTTTTTTAAAGATTTTGTGTAGTACGTAACAACACAGGGAAAGGTGTAATAACTAACTCAGTATTTTGGTACTGATACTGCAGTTGATAATCTGCTAGTTTAATTAGTCAACACTAAGAAATATGACATCTGATGATAGGTTAATTTTTTTGTCCCAGATTTTTATTTCATTGTTTTGGCTTAGTGCTACAGTGATACTCCTGTTTGAAAAATATAAGGTTAGACTCCAGTTGCATCATATAGCTTTCTGGATGTAGCTGTGTAGATGAACAGACATGCTGTTTCCACCCTGTGGCTGAAGAGATCGAAGGCCACAGCCACAGGCCTCTTACTGTTCATGCACTTCCACAAACATTTTTGTTTTATTTGTAAATGAAGATTATGTAACATGATAGAGAATTTCATTGAACTGAGTGTTATCCCAGACAAACGCTTTGAATTACATTTTTTTTTCACCAGTGTTATTGAGCATATCTAAAAAGCATTAAATAAATTTTACAAAGGAGTGCTATGACTGTGTTGAGCATGTCTGAATTAGGCATATTACTTTTTTCTATGGCTTGTTACCTAGTGCTAATTGCACACCAATAGAAAACACAGGGCAGGTGGGGCAGAAAAGCCTAATGTCTGCCCTAAGAAGAGCCCACAGAGACCTAGTGCAGCAGGCATTCTGCAGAGCAGGCATGCTGGAGGCTCCACTACTACAGCGGTCCTGATATGTCATGTAGGGTCTCATGCCCAAAGTTTGTCCAAGAAGAAAAGAGATGGATAAATTACGTTGCAGTACAGCCATTTTCCAGATGATGGCCACAAATGCCATCACAGGCAGTATACTAAAAGAAGCACCAAGGCAGCATAATCTTACTAGATCCCTAGAATTTAAGAAGGAAAGGTGTTTTAAGCTACGTTTGTTTCCCTCTCCTCATCTCAGTACTGCCAGTATGGAATACCACACTGATTGTGAAAGGCTTGTTTGCAAGATATGGCTGAAGCTCCATAATAGTCTAGTCATTTGGTTGTTAGCTCAGCTCTGAAAAAAATGGTTTAAAACTTAGTTATATGCTTCAGGGTGCTAGGAGACTCTGCTGCAGGTAGTACCTTGACATTCTTGTTCTCCAGGGGGGTATAACTTCAGAGCTCTGTGGGAATCGTGCACTCAGTGGGAGTGAGTAAACATGGGGGATCTGTCGCTGATGAGCACACTGACAGCTGTCTACCCTGACAACTTTTGGCATCATCCATAAATGAGTTTTAGTGATGGGCTGGAGGTACTTAGGAAGGACACAGAAGGCTGTAATACTGGTCTGGATCTTCAAAGGTACATAGAAGCTAAATGTTCATTGAGATAATAAATTAATTCAATAGGCATTAGGAGCTAAGTCCAATACAAAGTTTAGGTTTGGAATTAAATCAAGATTGAGGCTGAGTCTGTGTAATTCCAAAATCATAGAATGGCCTGAGTTGGAAGGGACCTCAGGGATCATCAATTTCCAGCTCCTGAGTATATAATGATCTCAAACTCTTCTTTACGTGGAGACCACAAAAACTGAAAGAACCCAGCCTTTTTATGGTGCACATAGGCTCTTTCTTAAAAGAACATGACATTCCTTTACTGTTGGCAGTTTGCCCTCTGCAATTTGACAGATCCTTGGTCTAAGTGGTTCAACATTTAAGCCTCTCTGGTTTAGAGAACTCCAGTATTCTATAGGTCGCTCCAAAGTAATGCCTCCTACATGTTTCCATGGAAACTACAATAGGTATACAAAGAGCACAATAACACTATTTGATAGAACAAATTCTTAGCTACAGAATACTATTTTTCCACAAAGTGAGCACCACTGGCTATGCATTTTCACCAGTAATGAACAATAGCCTGCATGCCGTGCTCATAAAAATCTGTACCAGTGGAGGTGATCCACTGTTGCTGTCACCACTGCTGCAACTCGTCACCCACCAATGTGCTCACATCCATTGTTCGGCCTCCAGAAATGTTCAGAAAGCATCGATGAATGCCAGTGGATGTCATTTCCACATGGATGAATTCAGTAACACATCTTGCTTTGTACGTGCTTCCATGTCAGACACCATTCTGTCAGACTGCCCCTCTGCTGCCATCTGTCGCACAGCAACAAAATGTAAAGGAGTATTGGCAGAAAGGTGCAACCTCTACTGCCATACCACCAACATCTGCCTCTGATATTATGGGACAACATAACAAATTAAGAGGCATTTCTTTCAGAGCAGCCCTGATGGTTCACGTCCTGGTACAGTGGGGGCTCTCAAGTTGCATCTGCATATTCTGACAGAATAAAGGTCCTCAGAGAGCTAAAAAGGTGAAGAAAGCACTCTGCACCTGTCCTGATGAAATTTTTACTGTTTACTCTGGCCTCATGGCCGGAGAGAACAAGAACACAAGATACATTGTACTGTAATAGTTAAAATAATATGACCAAAAAAAAAATGTTTGGATAGAATTCCCTGGTCAAAAACTTTCTTACTGTAATTTAAATTATACCTTTTTAAAGAAAAATGCAGACAACTCAGAGTGAGGATCAAATCTCAGGTTTTCACCCTTTTAGGAAAATGCGCTGTCTACTCAATTGTAGGATTCAAATTCATGTTTGAATATCTCAGCTTAATTGAACTTGGGCTTTCCATCCAATAGGATGTACTTTGACAATCAGACTAGTATTGTTTTCAGAAGGAATCTGGTCCCCAGGGCTTGGAAATACCTGAATACATAGATGGGCCCTCGTTTTTTCAACTGAGTTAACTGCAAGTGGTTCACTGCTCAAAATTTTTGCTGCTTGACTCTTCATTTAAGGCTAGAGACTTTTATTTGCAGCCCAAATCCAAAGAGTTTTCTTCTCTCAGACCTTTGGTCCTATATACGAGATCTTATTTTTAGAGAAATCTAAACCAGATCTAGTCCAAATGCTTAAACGTCTGACAGAGCTAAATAACTGAACACCCTGAACACAAGCCTTATTGGAAGCAGAGCTAATCAGCCCAGCTGTTGCAGAAGTGGGCAAGTCTGCTTGTGGTTTTTGATTGAATCTTGGGGAATCCATAGAGTTCAAAAAGTACATACAATAGGAAAATTTGTGCTCTTTGCTTGTTTGAGTTGGGAGCCAGGATACCCTGGAGCTACGGGAACCTTTCTGTTCTGGCTCTTTGTTTGAAATGTGCAAGCTGAAAGTGGCTTCTCTCATTTACTTCAACCCAAAATGTTTGGTTGTTTGTTAAAGATTCAGCTCAACTGATCAGACAGCAATAAAAGGGTACAGGGATAATCGATATGCCCAGGACTATGGATGGATAAAAGTAATTGGATTGAATCAGTCTCTGGAGAACAGCATAAAAATGTTATGGAGAGCCCAGGAGCCATTATGGCCTGCATAGAGAGGATCTATTAGTACAGTCATTCTTTAAAAATTAGTGGGGTTCTACAGTGTATCATAATATATTTAAACCAGTTGCTAAATTTTAGCTAAAGTTTACTTGAGTTACTTCAATTTCTATAAAACTTAGCTCAAAATATCTTTATTCCGGTCTGCCATTTTAACACATACAGTCATTCAGAACTGGAACTTAGGGTAAATATTTGAATGTTAGAATAAGCATATTTCACTTACATACAAGTGGTTTATTGTTAGCATTTCTCAGATTTGGAATGGGATTTTTAGGTTCTATATTTAAGATATTTAGTCATCGTATCATACTTTATGATTGCAAAACAGGACTCTAGACTGATCTCTGAACACAGGTGCCTGAACTTTTAAGTTCTTATGTACTTAAAACAGCAAAGCAAGTAATTGTATCTTTTTTATTTATCATTTGATAAGGTATCTTTTAAAAATCCTCTTACTTTTGTTTGTAGTATGAAAACAACACCTTCATAACATTCTCAAAATATTCAACTCTTACTTATTTCAAGGAAGAAATGACGTGTTGATGTTTTGCAGTGATTCATATTTAGCTGCCTACTAGGCCTTAGGAATATAGTTAGTAGTTTTATTTCTACTAATTTTTAGTTATTTCTTCAGGCTGCCCTACAGAAAGAAGATATGATCCCACGTGGCAGGCCCATGGCCATGAAAGGTTCAACTCTTACACAATATAGATATTAAAAATAATATATAGTGGAAAAAGGCTTGCTTGCATTGCTACAGGTATCTAAGATAACTGTTTCCCATACCATGAGAGGTATGTCCCATTACTATTATCTGAACTATACATGTAACAAATTAATTTTCACATTACAACATCTATAATCTATTGAATTCACTTAAATAGAAATCTGGGGCAGCAGGGAGAGGAGTGGGAAGAAGGTCTATATCCAGATACCTTGCTAGGAGATAGTGAGAACAAACTACATCATTAGTTCCCAAAATATTTGATGTTGCTAATTGCTTTCTTTTTCTTATCCATCAGTGACTTTTGTTGTGACACTAGATAGGCTGCAGAAATAAGCTGTAGGCTTCCAAAGGTCCATGTAATATTGAAAATGAGAAACAAGGCGTGCAGAATCTTAACTAAATCTGTAAAGGAAGGTTAATACAATATTGTTCTGTGTCTGTACTCGGTTTTTTTTGGTACCTGAGCATCTACACAGCTGAATTAAGCACATAAGCTCTCTAGTCATCAGATCCATGAATGAGAATCAAAATAGACATTGTGTTGAATAGGGAGCAGCCAAAGTTATCTAATGGGAAACCCTGATGGCGGAGTTCGGTCTTATACCCTTGCCCTGTCAGGGGGATTAGATACTTACGCTGGGTTGCAGGGAAATATTTTTATCAGATCAGATTTCATATCCTGCAGCCCTCTTGTGCAGTGAAGTATCTAAGCCGCTACTTTCATAAGCAGAACACTGCAGAAAACAATCTCAGAGTTTTGGGACCGGAGAAAAAGAAAAGTTTAACCTCTTAAAGCACGCACTGGAACGTTTGTCTAAGTGGGAACATTTGGATACAGTCCCTATTACAAGACCAGTTTGAGCATTTTTATGTGAAATTCTAATCAGATCAAGTACAATATGGACTTGGGGATTTTCATATCTCCTCAGTCAGGTCACCGTCTTCCTTAGTTTATAAAATCCATCTTCCTGGCCTACACTACTGTCTTGCGAATCAGCACTGGAGTGTAGTTCTAGCCATGAAGGTATTATAGGTAAAGGGATAACATCACCGATGGATAAACCCACTGTACTCTTTGAAGAGCTTGGTCTTGTACTTGCACTCTATGGTCAGGCCCCTCTTGATTAAATATGGTCAGGATTGCTCAGTTGAGTTACTCAGACTGGACCAAGGAACTGAACTGGTAAAATACATAAATGTCTCAAAAGATAGGTGGAATTTCTGGATTTCACCTACACTGTAGCACAGGCTTGAGTCTTCAGGCAACTATACCTTTTTGTAGAGCTCTTCTCAGCTCTCTAAACCTTGCAGTTCATCTGAGAGCATTGTCTGAAAGCAAAGGACACCATAGAGGTACATAGTGAGGGGACTCATGATGCTCTGCTGAACTAGGAGATGTTGATCCTGCTGAGGATTCAGAAATGAGGTGGTAATCCAAAGCTTTGAATTTCTTTGAGCTGGGAGAGATTTTTAGACCAAAATTAAAAACTCAGATGTCTGAGTGAAGACAATACTGGTGAAAGAGGGTGGGTAGATTGAAAGGAACTGGTAGTTTTTGTGTTTTGAACAGGCATGAATTAAGTGAGTTGAATCATTTAATGAGTGAAGTATGTATGACTTAATAGTACATACAAGACATGTGTGTGCATATGTGTGTGAGTGACGCAAGTACAAGTGGGCAGAAAGGTGAGAAGGAGAATTCATGGGTGAGCGAAGAAGAAATAATAAACAGAATGGCTAATTGGAAAGTTTCTGAATAGCTTTCTCTAAAAACATGAGAGTTTAATAAGTTCTGAGTAGGTTGGGCAGATATATATGGTATTAGCTGTACTATAGCTAATTAAAGTAGTAAAAATGAAAGTATAAGCTAACTTATTTTAGTAACTGCTATCAATTACTACTTAATGCATTACGGCAGAGAATATCTTGCCCTTGACGGTAACATTCAGTGATTTCAGATCAGAGCATGGCTCTGAGGACCAGAACCAAAGACTCATTCTCAGCATGCTATAGCCCTTCATTTACTCAGCTCAGTCCTCAGTGACAGGAAGCTATGGGTGTTGGCAGTGAACAAGGAACACATAGTACACATCAGGCTATAGATATCAGTGAGAAAATTCAGAAACGTTTGTAAGTAATTAAGCTCTTGTACTCCCTGTGTGGCCTCATACAGCTCAGAACTGTCTATGAGTTTCTTTATTTTTTTGGCTAAAGAAGGACATTCAGATTCCCAGGGACCATAGCACACAAGTGTGCCTTTGCATATCCTCTTCTGTGTGATGGAAGGGAAATCATAGGATGTATAATCTCATATACTTGGTTGTATTTACTCAGAAATTTCTTCTCCTTTTCACCAGGGGAATCTTTCTGGGGCTGAGCATGCCAACCACTTGTTCTCCTGGCACTGCCTTCTCCAAGGGAAGACAGAAGAATGCTCCATACTTCCCCTCTTTCTCTGAAGTGGGAATGAGAACTGCCAAGGGATAGATAGTGAAGGAGTCAGCTTAATAATTAAGGTCCCCTTATTAGGAAGGAGTGCCTCCCTATTCCCAGGGCAATCAGGGACAATTAGAAGCAGCCTGAACTCTTTAAATACAGCAACAGTGATCTGTTTGGGGAAAAGTCCTGGTCAAACTCCTCACAAGCTTCCTATTTCTTCATCCAAGCTACATGTTTTTCTGTTCCCTTGTGTGGTGTGGATGAGTTGAGATCCACCACTGACAGGTGACAAGACTAGGAGGACTCTGGTGTACATTTCTTGCCCCCCTAATTACTGCAGGCTGGTCAGGGACAGAAGGAAGAAGGAAAACAATAGAGAGGAAGCAAACAAGCACATCTGCATTGTTCCATAAAGGTTCGGAAAGAGGCGAATTATCTTCTGAGTTTGGTTGAGCTTGTGATCAACACATCATTGTTCTCAAAGACATGCTGCGCTCCAGAAAAGGGCACAAACTCAGACAGTGTCTTTTCATTTTCCCCTCCACTATACCAGTAATAACAAAAGCATCAGTAATAGAAAGCCAATTGATCACAGTTGTGTTCCTGGGAGTAAAAGCAGTGCCTCTGTTAGCCTTGCAGGCAAAGAGGGAAGGCTGCTGCAAGTGCAGAGCATTTGGACAGAGTGGCTGGGACGTGCTAACTGCCTGCTTTGCTGGGATGTTTCACGGACACCCACTCATGTGACCATTACCAATCATTTAAGGCACCTATGTCCTGGAGCACAGCTGCTTGCCCTCAATCTTATGCTAATGTGTATGGTAAATTGCAAGTACACAGTAATGCACTGTTTTATTCATTACATGTTATGTAATTTGGTATAAAGAAACATTTTGATAAGCCGTTCATTGTCTTGAAATTGTCAAACATTGCGAGACATAAAGTGCAAGAAACTCAACACTAGAAACTGCTGCTGCGACCTTTTAGACTAACTGATCTGGATAGACTTACACCTGTAGCTGTACATCATCTTTTAGCATGGACATATCAAGTGAGAAGCAAACATAATATTTTTCAAAAAGCGTGTTGTTTGAAATAGCAAAAAGCAATAGCATGACTTGCCATTGAATAAATATACTTTCTTTTTACTTCTACAAAAGCAAAGAACTTACAAAGTCAATAAACATTGATTATAAATTAAATTGATGGCAACTGTAATCTCATTAATTTTAATAAATCAGTACTAAATCATTTTCTGTTGTATGTAAACAAAACTACACTTTTTACTACATACAAGGCATCACAATTTTCATATTTATTTGATTTGTGTGATACTTAAGATAGTCATACTGTTGTGGGCAAGTCATCTTCACTGCCTGAAGGGGTGGACCTGGAGAAGGGCCCGGGTACCTACAAACTGGGAGTACAACCCAGAGCTCTGTATAATGTCTTTGTGTTCTCTATGCAATGCAACAGAAAATGAGGCATTTCAGAATGACATCTCAGAAATCTACTGACTACAGTCTCATCTCTGTTTTGAACAGAAACACATCTGGTGAGTCTAGATAAATCCTGAATCAGTCAGAAGCCATGGGTAAATGTGTGCGGTGGGGAAGAGGTGCCAGTAGTCTGCAAAGCCTTACCCCTGTGATATCTCTGCTCTGAACTCCAGGTTGGGAAAGATTGGGCTGCCCCACCACTTCTTGCATAGCTGTTTCCTTCTCCATGCCCTCAGGGAGGAAGGGATGTCAGCTGTATGTCAGGTCTCCTGATGGGGATGGTCAGAGCAGAGTGTGGATCCTGCCTTACAGTGAAAAGCCATCATGAGTCACTAGATTACGATTTTAGATTTACATAACTCAGCTGCATCCAATTCTTGTTTTAAGCACTTGAGACCTTTACAACATATAGACTAACATTGTCCGGACTCATCAGTGTATGAGAACAGACAGCAGTTTGGAATTAACTTTAGTGTTACTCTTTAATAAATTGTTAATAAAAAGATGAAGGTCCCCTTCAATTCCTATCTTGTTTGTTTCTCAGCAGTATGTTGCCTCCTGCTTGGTATCAGAGCTATAATTAAGAGAACTTTCTTTTCAAGCACCCCATTCTTTAATACTTGCATCCTTTTAAACATTCGGATTACACTAGCACTCACTTTCAATTCCACATTACGCTTAGAGCATTTGGCTTTTTATACTTCCGCTGAACACAAAGTCATTTTTATGCAAATATATAACATATATAACATATATAACATATTATAAGATATCTTACTCATACACAAATAAAAATCATAGGATTGTTTAATCTATTATTATTATTTATTATCTAATTAATTATTTTATTTATTTATTGTTAATGGTAAGCAAATTGGGACCCAAAGCAGACAGATGCAGATAGGCTGGTGCTGGCAGTCAAGCAAGTAGAGCTCTGCAATGGAAAGTCTGGAGAGAAGTGACTACAAACGCAAAGATATCAAACTCCTGGCCCAGCATTGTTTATTCAGTGACCGCTCTTCTAAAAAAAAAGACAGGAGTTCTTCAAGTGCTACAGATGCTCAGGATTTCAGGGAGAAAACTGCAATCCTTCTTATGGCTGCCCTTCTGTCTTCGTGGTATTCTTCCTCCTATTTGGCATCTCTGGCAAAGCTCCTTTTTATTCATGCTATAATTCCCTCTTTTGTCATGAAGGCTTCTGCAGAAGCTATGCTATGACTGTAGGTATATCTAAATAGTGCATTGCTGGTAAGTGGAGTCTTGGTCAGCATGAGAAATAGTTAAACATACTGTCAGGTGTGTTAGTGGTTGAACGCACTGTCGATTCTTCCCTGGAAATAACTACTCTGAACCACTCAGATGGGCAACTGGTCTTCAGCAGGCTCAAAGTATGGCACAAGGAGCTCACATTTGCTTGGATGGGAGGAATAAATTGCTCATACATTGACTGAGTCATGCTGGAGGTGGCTGGAGGGAGTTAAAGTCATCCCAACTAAATTATTTCACAGAATACAATTTGAACTGTATGCACTTCAGGTAAATTCTTCGCTTGGTTTTGCTCATAAAATCTTATTGGTCTCATACAAATTTAAAACATACGTATAAATATAAGTTCCATTGTGTCTTTTTGCAGCTTAAGATACTTAATTCCTTCTGTGTAACAGTGGATAATATTTGCTGTAAAAGCCTAAGCACTGGAAAGCAACAACAAAAAATGTTGATTTCAAATTGACATGCCTAGGACATATGACCTGTGGAGCAGGTCTGTGTTGCCTGAGGGAGACTGGAAAGTCTAACAAATTTCACTGTATGACTTTTTGGGTAATTTTGGCCACAGATTTTGTTACAGTGATAATCTATTTCATTACATGGTATTTAAAGGAACTCCTTGCTATTATTACTTGTGCTCTGTGTTATGGAGACTGTGTATTTTGAGATGAATACTTTTCCATAACAAGATACTTAAAAACACAGCTAGTTGTTTATCTCTTGAAACTGAGTGGAAATTAAAAACACCAAATAAAATCACAAATACAGCAAGGGTATTTTCTGAGGATCCTGACTGCTCACCAGGAGCTGCAGACACCTATTTTGAGCTATGAAATGAGAGGAAAGCAGAAGAGAGGACAGAGAAAAAAACACTGTAGCATAATGTCCTTGAGTGAACCTCCAAACAACAAACCCTTCCCAACTTACAAGCATTGCTAAGGCCAGCAACAGCTCTGCTGCTTAGCACCTGCCCTATCAAGGATGGGGCTAAGGTGGGTTGGATTTGTGTGATGAAACATTGGGTGGCTGGCTCTGTCCTTCAGTGAGCATTAGGAGAGATCCCCAAGTTCCTGGCCCCTGGTTCTTTAAGAGAGAGTTAGGTCCAGTTGGCACTCATAGGCAGCACGGCAAAGGGGAAACACTGAGGGTAAAAATGGAGAAAAGTTGGCATTGGAGCAGGATTTGGCCCATTGCTTTGCAGAAGGTATGCAATTTATTCCTGCCTGAAACAGCTTTTAATTCAGTGTTTGAAAGCCTCTTGGCATAACAAGGTATTCCAAGGAGTAATGGCCATGTTTTTAAAGGAACTGAGGTAGTGAAATCAGTGAAAGATGGATAAATAACCTCTTAATTGATCCCTTACATCTTAATAAAAGATATGGGATATTATTTTTCTTTTGTAATACATTTTCAGAGCAATTGCTGTATTATTTTTATTATAACAAGTGAGGAGACTTTATAGGCTGAGTTTCCATTTGGTATAATAGGAGCAATGTGAGAGGTGCCAACCATGTGGGGACAAATATCTATAAAACCTGCTGGTTGTCTCATCTGCAAGAACAGGGAAGTGTAGGCTGATGGCAGCTGACAGGAGCCAGAGTTAAGGGATGTGGGATATGAGTGGCCTAGGAGCCAAAATGTTCTTTGACATCTCTGGCAAAAAAAATGACCATCATTATTATGATCTCCTGTATAGCACAGATCACGGTGCTTCAAATAATGATCCCAGGATGAGAGACGCCGTCTTTTAAAAATGGACCTACTCTTGGTTTAAGGAGGGAGAATGAAAATGCATTGTATCTTTGATAATCTGTTCCAGTAGTTAATTATTCTCACTGTCAAAAATACGTGTCTTTTTTCTTGTTTGGATGTATGCTAATTTCAAACAGGTGTTTGGTTTGATTGTGCTGTGGAACAAAAAAATACCAGGCACTGTAGGCAAATGAAAACTTAGAAATGCTTCTTTTTTGTAAGACTTTGCAATTTTACAATTATGATAAAAGTTTTTCACTCTTCTTCTTGCTGGTTTGTAATGATTTTTGAAAAGAATTTGACACTTCAAAGCTAGACTTTTACTTAGGGGGTAAAGATGCAAGGCATTTTTATTTCTATAAAATAAATTTGGATGTTATTTTAATGGGGAAAAAACACATTTAAAGTCAGTGATTTATTATCAGCTTAAATCTTACAGAGACACTTATAAGGATTGGCTTCTGCCACTCAAAGGGGGATTGCACTCAGTGTGGGATAAACTATTCTGAACCAATGCCAAAATAGAATTAGTCTCAGGGCTGAAGTGAACCTTGCTTCTTAAAGAGTGGGGGAAAATGAAGCTATAACAGGTTAAAACCTGTATGCTGTTGCACAGCCGTTATGTCCTATCTAGAGTAATGTAAGTCTACATGACAGGAAATATATCTACTGGCAGCAGCATGGCATGGGATGCATTGGCCCCTGTCTTCTCTGCGTCTGGGGAGGTGCTCATGTGTGCTGTTTGGTGCCTGATTGGTATCATGGCTTTTGCCAAAGCCCCACCTTATGCCCTCAGACGGATATCTAGAAAATCTCACATGGAAGGTCCATGTTTATTTCCCTTCCTCTTCACAGGTGTTATTAGCAGTGAGGATTTGTATTATCTTAGAGAAGAACAGAAGCCTGCAAAAGCTAACAAGCAGATTTGGCCATACAGGATACAGAGTTCAAATTCATGTTGCCACAGCTCATTCCTTTCCTTACAGTTGATTAAGATGTAGCAGAGAACCAACAGAATGGGAAGCACTATATCCTGCTGGTCCATATCTCTTTCATGCATCTAAGCAGCATCTCTGCAGCTCAGCTGAGCTGCAGTGCAAGCTCCTCAAGTGAGCTATTGGGTGGAGATGTGACTTTAAGCAGGCCAGTGGGAAAAAATGATAGGGGAGCTCGCAAGTGAAATGTCAGGAAAGAAACATAACATTTGGCACGTTAGTGAAGGTGCCTTGTGATTTTGAGTGCTTGACTGAAATAGAATATGGGCCAGGCATCTTTGGATGGGCGCAGGAGGTGCTTTTGGAAATATTAGCTGTGATGTCTCACACATGATGTAGTCACACCGCAGTTGGCAGGGCACTTTGGGGTCACAACTCAGCACGGAATCCACACCTGCGGTGCTTGCACAGAAGGACCCACTGCTGCTTTCACACCTGTGTCAATCGAAATCCTCTTCAGGAGTCAGGATGTTGACTTGTATGAAATTGGGATGATTAATACCATGTACTGAAGAGCAACCATAAAATTCTTGAGTTATTGATATGTAATACCATAATTTGAAGTTTGTATCAGTGATTACGCTTGTTTACAAGGTTGGCTAGTGATAGGACAAAGGGGAATGGTTTTAAACTGAGACAGGGGAGGTTTAGGTTAGATATTAGGAGGAAGTTTTTCACACAGAGGGTGGTGACGCACTGGAACAGGTTGCCCAAGGAGGTTGTGGATGCCCCATCCCTGGAGGCATTCAAGGCCAGGCTGGATGTGGCTCTGGGCAGCTTGGTCTAGTGGTTGGTGACCCTGCACATAGCAGGGGGGTTGAAACTCGATGATCATTGTGGTCCTTTTCAACCCCGGCCATTCTATGATTCTATGATTACAAAGTTTGATCTTGGATACTGTAGCTGCCCTAAATCTATAGTAAGCCAGGCTAAATGAGAACGAGATTTACAGAATGTAGGTTAAATGCTGATTTTTCTTTTATTGTTGTTGTTATTTCACAAAATGTTGTTGCATCCTGCATTGCTCAGAAACTTATTTTATAAGTCATTAACTTGTTACTGTGAGATGTGCTTCTGAGTCACACTGTACTGAGACAAACAATGCTGTATTGGGCAGCCCAGCAGTACTGACGCAGCTATAGAAAGGTGCTGTGTCACAGGCACAGCATGGATCTCTAAGAAGGCCATCAGTGCTTCACTCAGATGCTACAGTTATGAGTACATTAGAAATAACAGTTAAAACTGTACAGATATGTGGTTTCCAAATTATTATTGCTGATGCTTATGTTCTAGATTTGGCAGAAAGAACACAAATCCAATTTCACATGTCCAGTATGGTAAAGCTGAGCTGTCAATGAAAAGGGAAATTGCTTCTGACATAATTTTCCTGTATGAATTTATTCAAATTCTGCATTGTAAGACAGCATTAATATAACTCTAAAAGTAAGAATCTAAGAGGAAACTAAGAATGCCTGCTGTATTAAATACACACGTTTCTTGGGCTTCATATATTACTTTCACAATGTCAGTACCATTAGTCTCTATCCTTTTTAGTCCACCACACCAGAGGAGTGGGCTAGACAAAGTGAGTAAGTGAATTCTCCATCATTCACTTCTTTATGTTATTGAGAGGATCAATAAGTGTCCATTCAAAGGAACCGAGGTTAAGCCACTCATTAATCCTGACTCCCAGAGATTCTAAAATATGATTTTCTTTTCTTTGTGATCACCTTTAAAGCATGCAAAGTGAAGTGTATTGAAAGTGGGGATAATATAGAAAAGAAGTTGATGGAAGTTTAAGTAAGTTTGTGTGGCAAAAACAGCATTCATTGAACAGGTCTTCTTGTAATGTGGTGTTTGGTCACTTGTAGCACCTTTTTCTTAGCAATATTTTTGCTCTGGAATCTGATTTCTGCCTGTGTTTAGTTATTTTTTTTTCAATGGATTAGTGTTGCTTCACAGTCAGAAAGCATGCCCTGAGTGTAAACAGCATTTTGGCAACATTTTTGATATAATAAACTTGGAACATAAACAAACTGTCAGTGCGTGAGACCAAATTCAATGAAAAGCTGCTTAGAGCTGACAGACAGCTCAGAATGGCTTTGCTTATGCATCTCAATATTTTTTCACCGTATATTTTTTAATCTTCTTTTGTCTGCCTATTCAATAAAGAAGGAATCACTGCCACTCAGGTTATACTCTAAGGTTCTTGAAACACCAAAGCATGATGCAACTGTTGCAGCTCCTCTCTTTTATCACTTGCAACCATAATGCGTACCTTCCATGAATACTGCAATGTGTTTATGCTTTCCCACTTGGACTGTCAGCACTGGGACTTGCAGCAGCAGGTGCTCCAGCTGTTTGAACAGCACTGTACAGACTGGCTATCGGAAAGGTCTGCTTTCTGTTTGATTTTGTGTTTATTTTGGCAAAACCCCTGGAGCTAATGTTTATTATTCTGAAACAACTTTAAAACTTGCTTAGAACTGAATGATTCAGGGTATATACAAACAGATATGTAACTGTGCTGGAATACACCTCTGGCTTGGAAACAGGCTAACTACATACAGAATATGAATAAAGCAAACTTGATTCGGTTTGTACCCATGTGCTTAAACCTGACGCAAATTGCCATTCAGTTCAATGTCTACCCAAAATGCCAGAAAAAGTAATGTAACTAACAGAACTTGGCTCACCGCCCAAAAGGATGTGCCAGTGTGAGGACAGGAAGGAGGCAGCGTGCAGCTGGGACTATGGGGGCAAAGCAAGCAGCAGCAATGTGCTCTGAAATCAATGGACAGCATGCATCACAACTCAATTTGAAATGAGAGATTTCTTGCAATGTAACATGACAAAATAAATGCATAAAAGGCCTTAATGTGAAATTATTATTATTTTTTTAACTGACAGGATTCTAACTTTCCTAGAGAAAGAACTTGCATTTTATTTCTGTGGAAAGCTGGTGAATTTGTATGAGAGTCTAGTCACATACCCTGCGTGAGTGATTGAGAAGTATGTATAGAGCTTCTTGTCTAGGTAATTCATTGCAGTACCAACCCTATTCTGTAATATTAATGGGATACTGTACAAGATTCCACTGTATAGGAAACCACTCTGAAATCCATTCATCTCCTTTCCATCACAGCCACAGGAAGAGAAAGACAATGGGTGGATGGATTTTATGTCTATTCAGTTACATTTTGTACACAAAGAGAGTACAAATATATTGTTAGCCTTGCTCTTTATTAATTGCCTTGCTGGCTATTGACTCAAGCTCAGGTGGTGTATTTTTCAAAAGCATTAATAACCTCTTTGTGTTCTAGGCCAGTGTTCTCAGTCTTTTCAGGATGATTAGTCCTTATTTCAAGTCAGTACTACAACTACCCTTCCTATGTATTTTGTAGAGTAAGAGTAAAAAATGTTTACAAATGATAATATCAATGATCTGGTATAACCCAGTCTGTTTTCAAAGAATGACTCTACCCATGTCTAAAAGTCAACCATAGGTGGGACGTCTGAGGCCTTGTACCCTGAACGCCCCAGCCTGGTGTATGGCCCACCTGTGCTCCAGGAGTTGTCCAGCTTCCCTACCCACACAGGAGGCCAAGACAGATGCCATGCCCACAGCTCTTGTCTCAGTGAGAGAAAAGATTTGTACCCAAAACATAGAGCTAGGAAGCACCATGCAGTCAAGTGTTTTGATTTTAGTCAGAAGTCACTGATGATTAAATGGTGAAGTTCTACATGGACTGAAATAGCAGGGAATGGTGACATGTGGTGACTGAGAGGAACAGACCTCAGATACCCTGAAGGTTCTGGACCTCTAAGGCTTACTCTGGGATTTCTTTTATTTGACATGGATGGTAATCATACTTTCTGTTCTTCACAAAAATCCTAATTTTGCAGTAAGTGTCATAGGGTAATGATGATCCATCACTGCTTCTCCTAGCAGATGGTGGCTGCTGGCTGAGAAGATGTCTGATATCTAGTACTGCAGATCTCCCCCTACTCAAAGAGCCCAACATTTTATTTGGAAATCACATGTACATGCAGGTTCATGCACAACCACAGTACTTGTTTCACTGCATCTTAGGTTTCAGTTGGCATTTTTGTTTTGTGGAATCCCATAAAGTCTCCGCCTGGACAATAGTTTTGACACCAATTCACTGATATCAGCTTGGCAAGACAGAATGTTTTTTTGCACTTGAATCCTTCTCTCCCTTAAGCCATTACAGGGCAGTTCTGCCACCAGCCAGCCTTTTAAAAGCACAGTAGCATTAATTCAATACAAAAGTATATCAGAAGAAACAGCTTTCCACATCTCAAATAATGGACAGCTACTGCTGTTGTGTTGCATTAAAACTTGGATAATACAGCTGAAGGGACTACAGACACTCTGCTCTCTGTGTAAGGAGGCTGTTGGCCCAGATGGGCTTTCTGGTTCTGATTTGTGTTTCCTGACTTTCTCTGATTCCCATAGAGCTAGGCAGGACCTCTGTCCTCTGCATTCAATAAAACTTACCAGGGCAGGCAAACTGCTGGTCCTGAGAAGGTTCCTGTGTCCTAATAGAAATGGACTCAGAAAGCACTGAAACAAGAGAATTTGTGAAGCTACATGAAATCAGTTCAGGTTCTACCTGGCCAAGGTACATACATAAATGTGGCAGGAGCCAATTTGATTCCAGGGAGATCAGCTGGGAGTTGCTACAACATTTCTAATTGTTCCCAGCTCTGAAAATGCCTACCAGATTTTCATGAGCTCGTTCTCCTTGGACTCAGCTGGATTTGTTCATTCCACCTCCAAGTCATATGGTAAGGAGTCAAATGCGTCCTGACCCCGCAAGCCAGGGCTGCGGAAGGATGCTCACAAATTTGTCAGATCTGGACTGCCACTTGCATTTAGGGCACAAATGGACCACAGCCAAAATCCTATCATCATGGATACAACGAGCTCAAAACAATTTAAACACAAACTTAATTTACTAAATTGTCTTTTATTGTTTATGTCCTGATATGTCCAAAGGTCTTCAGCTGTGACGGCATGGCCTGTTTCTATAAGTTTGTTGTTAGTTTTCAGGTGGCATTTCTAGCAACAGACTATAATTTTATGTCTCTGTAGGCCTTCACCTAGGCAAGTGTAGGTGCGTTCCCTTCAGGAGGGTGAGTTTCTGACCTTTCAAAACTCCCATTATCATCAATCTTTGATTGCTGGGGATTTGCCTTTATTTACCTCCTACTGCCTTTAGAAACTGCAATAAGCACTCCTTATCACAGCCTCTCAGGCAGAAACGTTAGAATGTGCAAGCCTCTAAAGGTACACTTGCAGTGCTGTGCTCATGATTTGTTTAAATAGTCTTCGATTCTGTAACACAGGTTTCACTTGTATTCAGAAACATTTAACCCAGGAATCAGCGTACTTCAAACATCTGCTTTAAATTGGAATACGACGCATGGGGTGTGACTTTGAAGGTGATTCCAGTCTTTATCAAGTCAGATGTTTAGTTTAGCACTGTATTACTCTCGGTATGGGAAACCTAATACAGTACTGTGTAAAACAAATTCAGATACAGTGAAAAAGTATATCAGTGTTCCCAAGATAAGGAAAAGTACAGCTTCGTGTGCAATATTTGTACTCAGACTTATTTTCTGCCTGTGAAATAGTTGTGGGTCAAAAGACAGATAAAAATCACTTGAAGTGGGTAAGCTACCGTTCCCTTATGGTTGCTATCTTCTGTGCAGAAACACCATCTAAGGTTCATGATATAATGTTACACTGCTACCATGTTTTTGCATGAAAATTGTGCTGCACTAGACTGAGTAAAAAATACTGAAAAAAATTCAAATATATTCTTACTGAACTTCTTACTCTCTGAAACCATTACATACTGAGGAATGGAGCCACAAAAAATAAAACAGAATTGTATGCTACAGAAAATTGATTGAAATCAGTTTACTAGTATAAAGTGTATTATTCCAGCAGAGTTTGCATAGTTGCCATGTCACAGAATAACACATTCTGGAAAACATCAACCTGGCTGGAGTTTGTATCACATCTCTAAGGGATTTTAGAAAAGAAAAACAGAATTAGATGTATGATTTTTTTTCCTTTTTGATGGGCTTCTTTACATTAGCTGATTGAGAGCATTTGAAAGTAACTGTGAAAAAGAAAAAACAAAAATTATTTTTATTTTTCAGAAATCTTTAAGGACTTTTAATTGGTAGTTCTAAGTAGAAGTAGTAGCTTTATTGTGACATATTTTCTGTATCCAAAAGATCTTCAGAATATTTAAAATCCAAATGTAGCACAATAACAAACTAGATTGTAAACACAATGATCTACAGATGAAATGCTAATATACATAAATAGAGGGATGCTAAATTCACCATAAATTATGACTATCCCAGTTCCAAGAAGAGACATTAGTAACTCACAAGTGGTGAACTTAATTAGTGAGTTATAGGGGTTTCCATATGAGTGAGGAAGCCACATATAACAATTGCTCATTATATAACCTTATTATTCATAGGGCATCTTTAGAAAAGATTTTATCCCCAGTTAGGTTGGGACTAGTAAAGAGAAATGATAAATAGACATCCCAGAACTTCCATTTCTTCGTACAAATTCTTTTCACTATAATGAAAGTCAATACTAAAGTAAAAAAAAAAACCAGCAAGGTCACCAACAAACCACCAAAAAAATATCCCAAAACCCCTGCAATTTTTAAGAAATCACAGAATCATAGAGTGGCTTGCATTGGAAGACGCCGTAGAGACCATCTCATTCCAACCCCTAGCCATGGGCAGCGCTCCACCCACCAGCTCAGGCTGCCTGTGGCCCCATCCAGCCTGGCCTTGAGTGCCTCCAGGGATGAGGCATCCATGGCTTCTCTGGGCAGCTGTGCCACTGCCTCAACACCTTCTGTGAGAAGAACTTCTTCCTAATAACTAATCTAAATCTACACTCTTCAGTTTAAAGCTCTTTCCCCTTGACCTATCAGTAGATAGAAAAATAAAGTCTGCTGATTATAGAAATTTTTGTCAGTAAGGACAAGAACAAAGTCTATATAATGTCTCTGAAAGCTTTTTCAGTATTAATATTTCAACCGCAAAGATACTCGTGGCACTAAGGCCAGAGTGTGAATCTACAGTATAATTACACTGGCAAAACTGAAAAATAGAATAAAATATACTTTTGAATTAACAAAATAAAATAAATGATTTGATCTATTATTACTTTGGATCTGAAGAACAGGACAAATGTACAGAAATACTTGGGAAGAAATAGGGCCATGAGAATATCTCCTGTCTGTCCTCTAACTCCACTGAGTAAGGGCTCCTGAATATAAATAAGACAAAAGATGAATTGATAACTAACAATATGCTGTGAGATACTCCATTAGCCCACTCTCATCCGATTAACATGGAACACCTGAAGTTTAGTGGCAACATTCAGAAATAAATAAATAAATACATTATATTACATCTTATTGCATATTACATTTTTGTGCCATGAAGAACACTGAATGGGATCAGTCAAGTGTGGAAAATTCATACTCTTGATAGAATACAAATAGAATATCAAAAGCTAAATTAACATTTTTGGGACAAATCAGAGCAAGAGACAATTCATCAAACAGTGAACATGTTTTTGGAAACATACAGTTCTTGCAGATTTCTCATGTTTCATGTTTCATTGTTCCAAGAATTTCTAAAAAAATATCAGGATACCTTTTAAATATATACTGGGACAATTTTCCTCCAAATGCAGTTTTTATTTTACTAATAACACCAGTAGAATATTTTCCAACCATTTTCACTACATTTATATTTTATTTTCCTTCAGTATGAGTTCTAGCAAAACGTACAGTGTTCTGTTATTGGTGTTTAAACATGAAATGCAGAGAACATTTCATAATAAATCTCACATCGCACCCTCAACTGACAGGATGCAGTTCAGACTGGCTTCTTCTACTCTTAATGGAGGGAAATGCTTTTCCCCATGCAGTCTCTCTTCTCACATACCTGTCTTAAAAATAACAGCAATAAAGATGTGATATACCAGTAACACTCATTAGGCCAGACCTGAAACAATTCATACTGTGAGGTACATTTCTAGATATTAAAAAATAATGTAAAATTCTGACATGAAGTAACACACAACAGCGTCATCATGCTTGTATCTAAAATGCCCCACCAGAAGAACCAAAGTGATCCACCGGCAACGTGGAAGTCGTTCTGGTCAATGGAAAAGGTTGCTGAGCTACAGGGAATGGAGCTGGCTGCTTATATTTCACATTTTCCAGTCATGGAAAGCCAAAAATTTTGATAAAGAAATCAATTCCTAAGTTAAAAAAAAAAGACAATAACACACGCCTGCATTCTGCACGGTGCTTTATACGAACAGTTTGGCACATTTTAAAAATTTTAGTGACATTTTCTGCAATACAGCATGTACTACAGGAAAGGTAACATCGTTTTTCATATATAATCAATACTGTACCAGCCCAGTTCAAAGACAAGTCAGGCTAACAATACTTAGAAATGGCTGGCACATTATGCATTCTGGAAATTCTAATTTTATGTAAATTTGGGAAATGTATGCATGTGCCAGAGCTGCTCTTTGTTCATGCACTGTTTTAGCATGTCTAAGTAGGAGAGGCTGCCATACAACATGGGTTGCAAAACAGCAGATGGGGGTGATTTAGTCTCTGAGGAACTCTAATTTCCTCTGAAAAAGTACTCAGGTTTGTTATTTTATTACTATGGGGAAATATGTATTTTAAAATATATTATCAGTTAGTGCTTGTCTAGTTGGAAAATATCGTGAAATATCTTTAAGTGTTCTCTATGTGGACACTAATTCCTCTGTAGGAGTCCACTGTGAAAATGGATTAAGTTAAACTGGAAAAAAAAAAAAAAAAAAGTCTTAACATTGAAGAACATCTACACAGGTACTTAGAGTATAGCAGCTATTGTGCGTGAAATTCATACCCTGACGTATTTTGTTGTAGCTTCTCCATTAAAACAGACCCACACTTTATCACCTCTATACGGTTATAAAATGCTACTATTTCTTTCTGCATTTACTGATAAAATTCCACACTGAAGTCTGATTAGGGGTGACAAAACTTTGCAGTCAGAGGTTGAATAGTGCATCTCTGAAATACTCAATTTTATGCAGATTTAGAAAATAAATACATTTACAATGGTTTCCTCTTTGTTCTGCCACTGTTCTGGCATGTCAGATTAGTGGTAGATGCCACACAGCAGGAGCTAGGAAATGCATTCTGAAAAAGAGATGAGGTTTAGAGCCATTTTAGTCCCTGTCAAGACCAGAGTTCCAAAGCAAAGGGACACAGATTTAATGCTGCTGTAATCAGGATATTTTAAACATTTAAAGTGTTCATGTTTGTGTTGTCAGATTATT
Source organism: Pavo muticus (assembly GCA_016647715.1). Lineage (NCBI taxonomy): Eukaryota > Metazoa > Chordata > Aves > Galliformes > Phasianidae > Pavo > Pavo muticus. The sequence continues at coordinate 1,305,531 of JACDJE010000030.1, read as the reverse complement.
TGCTGGAGTTTCATACCCTAGCAATTGTGTGCATATGGTGGGGATGTAGGAAGAAAGGCAGCTTGTATTTACCATATATATTTTCCATTACTTCACCCTTAAGAAGATTTGTGGCTAGCACAACTTTGATGTAGAATGTCAAATTGATACTCCTGAAATCCTTATTTTGGATATCACCTTTCAGATATGAAATGCAAAGTTGGCTCTAAGTGTTACTGGCAGTAGGATGAGATCAGCGTACATAGAACCTGATCCATCACCCTTTGGAGTTTGTGCTAAACTTCCCACTGATTTTAACTGCACCAAAAAATACTGGTTGCAGCACTCCTCTTCCACACACCCCCTCCTTCCCCTCCCACAAAAGAACACACTTAGCAACTACGGAACTACGCATGTTACTCTAAAAATCATGCCTTCTATTTTTATCCACGGAAAATACAATCGATACAAAGAGGACAATAACACTATTTGGTAGAGCAAATTCTCAGTTACAAAACACTATTTTTCAATGTGGTCACCACCATTAACTGTGCATTTTTCACAGTGATGAACAAGAGCCTGCATTCTGTGCTTGTAAACATCTGCAACAGTGGAGATGATCCACTGCCACTGTCACAACTGCTAAAACACACCATTCAGGGCCTCACTGCATTCACATCTGCTCTTTAGTCTCCATAAACAATCATCAAGCATCAGTGAATGTCAGTGGGTGCCATGTTTTCCTCATGGAGAAAATCAATGACATGCTTTTGCTCCATACACAGTTCCATGTCAGACACCATTCTGTCAGACTGCCCCTCTGCTGCCATCTGTCGCACAACAACATGTAATGGAATGTCGTCGGGAAGGTTCAACTTCTACTGCCGTACCACCAACATCCGCCTCTGACATCATGGGCCAACATAACAAATTAGGAGGCATTACTTACCCTCATATATGGGACTTTTTTTGATAAACATATGTGTATCAGTAGGACCTTGATCAGAGATTTTACATTCTGGCAGACCCAAAGTCACTAATTCTGTTCAACTATGAAGAAATATGTAAACACACATTAGATCAGAGAGAGAGATTCATCTTTTGGGTTGGAATATGGAAGCATCTTCAATTTTATTTTGCATTGGAGAGGATTCTGTTTCATCCTGTCTGACACTCCATATAAATCATATCACAAATTTGAAATGTGAGGCTTGATGTTGTTGGCATTTGAGCCTGATGTCGAAATGCTTTTGCTGCTTTACCTGTGAGGTAAACAATCTATATTGAATGTCCTCGGAATAGTCTCTTTGATAGACTCTGACCTTTTCGTGCAGCGCAGTCTGGGTTCAGATGCACAGATAAGCCACATATCGTTACTTTCACTAGCCCACTTTCCCACCTATGAAGAGGGAGTTACAAGTTGTACCTATTAAATCACCAATGGGATAAAAATGGAAAAGTCCGTGTCCGTCTACAACTGGGGAGTCTCTGGCCTGAAATGAAACAGCTGCAGAAGCTTTGCTTTTCCAGTGAGAGCACCAGCAGCCTGTCAGCCTGCCCCACAAGTAAAAGCACACTGTTTCACATGACTGTTTCACTAACTAGATCTTCTGTGACACTTCAGATGTTAGTTTGACTTAGCCACCAAACTGTGTTTTTGTATTTTCACAGTTGACATAGTCTCAGATCCAGTCTTTGGTACAGACATGATAAGTTTACCAGTGTGTAACTTCACTGTGTGGCTTTGCATGACTAAATATTTTCAATGTGCTCAATGGAACTGTGCTTCATGTTAATTCAGGAGCGTGCATGACCCAAGTAGGCTTTGGAGAGTGCTACATCTGATTTTCCAGAGTATGCAGATTACGTACAAATCCATAGTATATCCTAGAACATAGATGCAACTTAAGAAGCTAGCATATTGATATGACTGAAGCAATATATGTAAATAACTTTCCCATTTTAATTAATTTTTTTGTTTTACTTGATCTACTTATATTTTCATAATAGTGAATACAAAGTAAGTAGAATTTCACCTTGCATATTATTAATATATTGTGTTAGTCATATATGCTATTTTTCCTTTTTGTTTCCTTTTTCTTGTGTATTAGAATTACATTCTAGTATTTATTGTTTCAGGCTACTTCTGTAGTTCACCTCTTCCCTTGACCCATTTATGTAAGGTGCATTCTTCAGAGTCAAAACTCAGTGCATTTCTGTCTTCGACATTTCACCTCTTGTAGCTCAAAAATTTGCACTGCATATACCACTGACATAAAAAAAAATTACAATTTAAAAAAATCACTTAAAACTGCAGAGCATGTCAGGACTTAGCTGAGGCTTTAGACTGTATTTGCACACATGAAAACTCAGATTTTGAGGAGATGGGCTGGGAGATTTTGTAGCCGGCACCAAAAAAATGCTGCATTCAAGCTCTGCTTGTCTTCTCAGATGAAAATTGCAAGGAGGGATGATGAGGATGTGTGGGTGTAATTGTATAATTAGGTACATACTGCTGTATTTTAGCACATACTGTCCCCTGCTGGGAATAATCATATTATTGCTGAAAGTAGTTTTTAAGTGCAAGTATGTGTTTGTCCTCCATTCAGCAAGGTAGGCTGATAAAGCCTCCTCTGCCTCTCTCAGACAAAGGTATGGCCACCCTGCCCCATTCCTTGATCACCAAAATGCCAAGAGTATAAGCATTTCCCTTTGCTGGGGATTTCACACCATCAGAGAAGACTGCTGCAGGCAGGGTGCAGCTGTAAGCTCTGCAGAACCTCCTGCAGGCGGGGAAAGGCTTCGTTCGACCCTTCTGTGAGAGGAGCTGCCATGTCTGATCTCCCCATTTGTTGTTCTAGAGAAAATCTTCTCTCGGCGTCAAGTGGTGTCCTGCTGGCTGCCCTCACTGAGCTTCAGAACCATCTTATTTTTCCAGAAAATATCAAACAGAAAGAAGGACTCTCAGTAATCAATCTCTATTTTATTGTAGAAATGAGAAATGAATGACATGATTTCACAATCTCTGGTTTCTTCTGAGAGGTCAAAACATTGTTCAATGGAAAGCATAGGTTTAGGGCAGGAGGGAAGCCTGGCTGCGTGGCTGCCTGCAGTCTGAGAAACTTTAACAGGCTTCTCTGATGACCACGTCTCCATGCACACCCCCACTCTCGCCATCTCCCAGTTGCTGGAACTTCCTGGCCAATAGTCTCTGAGGTTATTTCAGCACCCGTTTTCGCAGTAACTACACATCAGTGCAGTCCTTCAGAGAATAGCAGGACTGATGTCGTTAATGTAAAGTTGACACTGGTGAACCACCCAGTCTTTTGTCTTCATGGAAGATACAGTAATGTTTTGGGTGCATCTAATGATTTTAAAGTAGTTCATGTTGTGCTGCATGAATTTGTCCATTCTCCTCTTTTTATTGCTCTTTAAAGTCTGACTTAGCTCTATGCACATGACTCTGTGGCTCTTGCCATTCTCTTCTACTGGCAGTGATGATCTGAAGGGTTTGAGGAACTGAAGCCCTATAGATCCTTCATGGACAATTTTTCTATGTGCCACATTTCATGTGGCACATCCACATGAAAGGTGAGACGAGACTGAGCTCCTGTCCCTATTCCAAGCTGCTGGAAAGGGGCAGGTCCAGGCTGGGAGCTGTATTGCCCTGCAAAGGTGGCACCGTCCCATGTCACACTGAGAAGGAGGTTATACAAGTGAGCTCGTTAACATTCTGGAGTTTGCTTGTTCTGGAAGAACGGGTGAAGTTTCACCATAAAATACCCTAGAACCTAGTATTTTCCTGAAAAGCAGGAGATGTAAGTGCAAGTTTCTTCAAGCATGGACAAAAAGTTCCTGTTTCACAGCCTCTCGCACTGCCACAAGATTTGTTGTGTATGGGAGAAACTGAACACTAATTAAAGCAAATCTTTCTTTCCATTTACAGAAAACAAAAACAAAAACAAAAAAAAACCCAAAACGTTGGCACAGGAAACAAAAGAAAAGAGTCCAGGCTGCTTTTTAACATTAGGAAACATTTTGTGTGGGATTTCAGAGTGGGTTTAGGATGCCATCAGGTGGGGAAGCTCTGCACGTTTGGCACCCAGAGGAGCCTCACTGGTGAAAGTGAATATACAGCAATCCTATATTCCCACAATATATAGACATGGTACTGCATCCAGAATTTTCTTGCTCCTCAAGTTGATTCCTAACGTACCATGCGGGGTACTCACACATCTACATAATTAAGTGTTGACTGAGTTGGAGTTTAGAGGATGTAAATTGGAATTTGAGATATAAATTTTAAATTTGTCAAAATGGACAATGGTAATAAGCTGAAATAATTCTAATAATCCCTTGAGGCCCAAGAAAATGCCTTTGTTTGTGATATTAATGTTTCTGAATGAATTCCAAAGATTCAGTCAGAAGCTAGACACTTAGCTGCTCCTTATGACCTTACAGCCCTTTTCTCATGATGAGCAGTTGTATGAAGGGTGGCCAAGGGACTGGGTCTCCCTGTGGGCACATACCCAGGATTTAGGCAGAGGACAGGAGAGGCAAAATGAGGTGAGATTCCTCCTCATCCGAAGCTGCATAGCCTCTTTGCTACAAGCATTTTTCAAGTGAAAATGTCAGTGTGAGCCATGATGAGCAGTGTCCAGGGTTTGGTTTGTGACTAACAACAGGAGAGGTGACATAGTTCTGTCCCTCTTGACTTCCCCTGTTGCAGATAAAGCTTAAAGATAGAATGTGCTTTTTTTACATCTGTTCTGAACCTACAGCTTTTTGAAGGAAAAATTGCCAACATGAAATAAAAGAAAAAATATGTTGCCTTTGCAGTAGTTCCCTTTTGATTTAAACTACACTAGAGAGCATGAAAAATGAGTTATAGGAGAGGAATCACACCAGAGCCATTCTCTTGTGTTGCTCTTGCCAGAGAAAAGACTTTTATCAAGAAATGCATGCTGTGTTTAGATGTTCAATGCAACACCTCTCAAATGTATTGTTACTCTATACAATAACACTGATGTCTGTTTTCCTAAGCACTGTATTGGTTAGTACAATGACATCTATATAATTAAATATGCAGAAGGGTGTTATAAATTAAGATTTAAAACATTCTGAGTTGCAGTAATTAAACCAAATTCACGATGTAAACAATATCAAATAATATTTACAAGACAATTATTATATTGAATCAGTATCCTCTGTACTTTGTGTCTCAATACAACACACAGCAGTGGCAGCGTTTCTACCAGTGCCACATGTATGGTAGAGGTCAATGAGTTCTATAAACTGTTGAGATTACCAGAAAAAACTCTTAACTGTGCTTTCAGGTTCATGTTGGCTTAATAGAAATCAATCATTTCATTTGAATTAGCTTATATTTAGGTACAGATCAATAAAGATCCAGAGAGGAAATGAATGGCTCTCAGAGTAACAGGAGGCTTTCTCCTGGTTTGGGTAAGCATGTTTATGTAAGCGTGGGTGTCCAACATTTTGGCTTGCCTGGGCCACACTGAGTGAAGAGAAATTGTCTTCGGCCATAAATAAAATGTGTAGGTTGCTCCGAAAGTAAGGCCTCCTATTTATTTTCACGGAAGATACAACTGATGGAAAGAGAACAACACTACTCAACAGAGCAAATTCTTAGCTACTAAACACTGTTTTTCAGAATAGCCATAACCATTAGTTGTGCATTTTCATCAGTGATGAACAAAAGCCTGCATGCCATGCTCATAAAAATCTGCACCAGTGGAGATGACCTATTGTCACCATTGCTGAAATGCATTACCCACCGACTCACAGTGCTCACATCTACTGTTTGGTCTCTGTAAATGTTCAGTAAGTGTCAGTGAATGCCAACAGGTGTCATTTTTTCTGCACAGAGGAATTTATTGACACACCTTTGTTTCATACACACTTCCATGTCAGACGTGATTTTGTCAGACTGCCCCTCTGCTGCCATCTGTTGCATAGCAACAACATGTAATGGGACCTGGGGGTGTTGGTTGACACTCGGCTGAACATGAGCCAGCAGTGTGCCTGGGTGGCCAAGAAGGCCAATGGCATCCTGGCTTGTATCAGAAGTAGTGTGACCAGCAGGAGCAGGGAAGTAATTGTCCCCCTGTACTCAGCTCTGGTGAGGCCGCACCTTGAGTACTGTGTCCAGTTCTGGGCCCCTCACTGCAAGAAAGACATTGAGGCCCTGGAACGTGTTGAAAGAAGGGCAACAAAGCTGGTGAGGGGTCTGGAGCACAGGCCTTATGAGGAGCGGCTGAGGGAGCTGGGATTGTTCAGTCTGGAGAAGAGGAGGCTCAGGGGAGACCTTATTGCTCTCTATAACTACCTGAAGGGAGGTTGTAGTGAGCTGGGGGTCGGCCTCTTCTCTCGTGTAACTGGTGATAGGACTAGAGGGAATGGTTTCAAGCTGTGCCAGGGAAGATTCAGGCTGGATATTAGGAAATACTACTACTACTACTGAGTGGTCAGGCACTGGAATGGGCTGCCCAGGGAGGTGGTGGAGTCACCAACCCTGGAGGTGTTCAAGGAACGTTTGGATGTTGTGATGAGGGATATAGTTTAGCGAGAACCATTGGTGATAGGTGGATGGTTGGACTAGATGATCTTATAGGTCCTTTCCAACCTTAGTGATTCTGTGATTCTGTGATTCTGTGATATTGGTGGGGAGGTTCAGCCTCTACTGCCACACAACCACCATCTGCCTCTGAAGTTGTGGGCCAACATAATAAAACAGGAGGTATTACTTTTGGAGCAGCCCTCATATGTAACATATTTAGCATATATAAGCAACAAAACTTATTTTTTTATATTTCTTTTTAAAACATAAAAAAAAGAGAGTGCAACATAAAACTAGTGGGATATGTGACCTGGTTTTTGTGAAACAACCGCGTCAGGCTGGTTTGATGGCAGTGGTTGCCATTCTCAGTGAGCTCTTAAGGTGTTTGTCAGAGATTTTTGATGAAATTTTATTCTTCCTGTAGTTCACCTCTGAAAACAGTTGCTCACACGTGTGTACTGCCAAAAGCAATGACGTGAGAAAGGCATGACTGTGAACTGCAGGATATCTTTCTCTGGTAAGAGGGTGCTTGTTAAGGTCTGGCAAAGAGACATGATCAAATTTTTGAGGTCCTGAGCAGTGGGTCCTTACCCAGGGCCAGGCCAGGCTGCTCAGCAGGGCAAGGGGTGGCCACAGTGAGAGCAGCGCTGGGCCCCATGGGGTCTGTGGGCCGCGGTTTGGACATACCTGACTATAAACCATCTGAATTATCAAAGTCTTTGTTATGCATATTGGGGCAGAGACTGTAAAAGTATAGTTTTCCATGGGGTAATTTACCATTTTTGCCCCTTTTCAGGGCTGAACAGAAAAGATATGCCATGCTGTGCGATCAGGACAGTTAAAAGATTTCAGCCTACACTTATTTCATGGGTGAATGCTAATTTCCATCCAGTCTTTTCAATAATCTCTTAAACATAGTACATACAGAAATAGTCAATGGATTCAAAATCAATGTTTATATCAGAGAAAAATTATGTATTCATATACATACAAATATTAGACTCTTAAGAATGTAGTATTTCTAGACGTTGCCAATTCTAATTATTTCTTTTTAAAGAAAATCAGCTATACTTGGCCGAGTATGGAATCTTAATTAAACTAAATAAGACTGCAGTGGATCCAGTCCTTTTGGCTCATACTGAACTGTCTGACTTTGGTCTTACAGGGTGCAGTGCTACCTTACTTGTAGCTGAATAATGTATCTCAGTGAATGCTAATATCACCCCTTATCTAACTTTAGGCAGGCAGTCAAGTTAGCACTTCCTGAAGAGACGGCTCTATTGGGCAACACTGTCCCACATGGTGGGTCAGGGTCCAGCTGCCCTTTTCTCATTCTGTGGGGATAGCTCAAAAGTGCTGGAACAATGGTTTTACACCACATTGATTTTATAATCCCTAATCTAATGTCTCCAGGGGGAACTATAATTCTATGTAACAGGCATAAAACAAAGAGATAGATGTTAAAGTTCCTAATGAAAATGGAGGCATCAAGGACCCACTGAGGACCTCTGTATTTATTTTCAGTATAGTGATTCATGCCAGTTAGGTAAATTGTTTTTTAAAAAGCATGTTTCTTAGAACAGTGCAGGACAAATAATGTATGTAGCACAGTGCCAAGGTTTGTCAGCTTGCTAAATTGAACCCACATTTATTCTACATTAATCGAGTTTATATAATTTAGTGATGCTGTGCAGTAGGCCTTTATGAAAGAGTATTTATACCTAAGGTATGCACTAAGGCAGTGAGGCATGAGGCTGAATTTATGCCATTTATCTTCACACACTCCTACAGGTATAGTCTAGAGAGTCTTATTTTGACATAGAATATGAAATTATCAAAGATGAAGAAAATTATCTGAATGTCAGTTCTTCAGATACTCCTCAATTTTGACTATGACTTCACAGTTGTTTCAGTGTAAACAGGAATAGTGGTCGGAAGCTCTCATAACAATAATAAATGGCCTGGATGAGAATAGAATCATCATTTTAATTATAATAATGAGCTTTAAAAACTGGACACTGAACTCTGTAAAAACACAGTATTACAATCATTTTTCCAATTTGTGAAAATTCTCTTGAATTCCTGTCCATACAGAACTCCCAGCATGGTTCAGTCTACAGATTTAATAAACAGCCTCTCCTCTCCATCATCCGGGTCATCAATGAAAATACCAAAACTAAACAGAACAAGATGGACTCCCGTGAAGTCCCACTCCACATGTCCTCGTGGTTCTGACAGTGAACTACTAAAAAGTACTCTCCTAGTATAGTTTTTCAATCATCACATAGATAGTTTCAAGGAAGTGATGTTTTCTTGTCTTTCTTTTACAATTATTATGTAAGTTACAAAAAGCTGTACTAAAGTCAATGTACACGACATCCACTGCTCTCTGCTGTCATGCATTCCCTTAAAGGAAAGCTCTCTGTTACTAATCTCACTATTTTTTTCCCTCCTTTTTAAAGACAGTCACCATAGCTATACTATTCCAGTCTGCTGGGACTCCAGGAGCTTCCAGAAATAACAGCTCTGCAATTGCTTCATCTGATTCTCTCAAGCATCTGAATTTTATTTGGCTCACCTGGGTGGAAAACACTGAATTTATCCACATGTTCTCTAACAATACCTATTGAGACAGTAAACATATAATAGAAGCATAGAATATCCCAAGTTGGAAGGAACCCATAAAGATTAGTTTGCCCTAGTCTGCAGCTTTCTCCAGCTTTTGGCATTTACTGTCTTCATAACAGGAATGTCAAAAGGGAATGTCTGCTTGCAATTTGGCCAGTCCTGCATGTGATCCAGTGTATTAGTTTAGATCATAAATTGAGTTAAGTTTGCACTATCATTCAGGACTGTGAATTGCAATGGTTGGGGATAGGAGCATACATCTGTCTTTTCCTTCATGGCTATGGGGTGGTAAATTTTGGCAAAATGGTAGGTGGACAGTTTGGGAAGAAATATATTCAGCTGCTTGCTTCAGCGCTTGGGGCAGAAAGGCACAAAGCAGAACTGCAAGCTACAAGGTGAACTGGAAGATGCAGCTTACACCAGCAGAAGGATTTTTTTGTTGTTGAAAATCCTAAGAAAAACAAGTTTATCATTCATATATTTTTCCTGGTATTTCCCCTGTAGTGTAGTATTTGGAGTCTTTACATGCACACTTGTGTCAGGGGACCAGAAGAATTACAGAGGCTGAAGGTGTTGGTATGGACTTGCCCCAGGCTCTACCATAGACCTGTTGGCTGAAAAATGGTGCTTGAAGTAGGAAATCTGAATTTAGGAGATGTAGAGTCTCTGTGCTATCAACTACTGCAAGCTGTGTTGCCCTTTTGTACTTCAGTTCTCCAGCTGTAAAGTGAAGGTACTGATGCTTTGCATCCTTTTAATGTCTAAGATCTACAGATAAAATTATAAGACAATTCTGTGAAGAATATTTGGCTGGAAGCTTATTTTGCTGTTCTGTTGGATCTGTATCTTGCATGATTGCCTGAGACTCAGCTGTCTCTGTGATTTTACATTATTATCTTGGTTTAACATTTAGAAGTCCTGAACTTTGCCATTCTTTATAAGCAGCACATTTAAACAATTTTATATCATAAACCTATGGAGGTATACCTCCATACCTTGAACCCGCAAAGCAGTCACGATTTGTTGAAAGTAGCGTATATACGTGCTAGTCTGAAGATGATTAGACGGTGAACTAACGAGAAAAAATCAAATACTGCCTTAAATAAAATCTGAGGATGTTTGAGAACTAAAAGAAATAAAAATAATTCTGGAAAGAACACTCCTCCTTGCGCATTTGTTGACATTGAACTTTGTAGCTACTAAGAATGGGTATGAAGTGAGAGAAGAGTCTCATGGCTGTTCATGGTCTGCACATCTTTTTGTGCATTTTAATGACTTTTCAGAGTCAGCTGGAGGTCAGCAGTCAACAGGCTCTGAACATTTGAAGGAGTTTTCACAAATAAAGTTTCCCTTTCTTATCTTCCCTGTGCTCAGAACTGCTACACGATCATCTGACATCACTGCTCACAAAGAAAATAATTCTTGCAAGCCTAACAGCTGTGGTGAAGCCTCAGCTAATCAAAAAGGAATATCCAGTCCTGTTAAAAAAGTTCAGTGGTGGAGTCTGGTAAGTTCTTTCTCAGGTAAAAGAAAGTAGGTGAAAGGCAGGTAATCTAAAGACCATAATTCCTGATGTGCTCAAGATTCCTGGTAATAAATTGAAAGTGTCTATATGATAACAAACTCTTATGGAAATGATAAACTCCTTAGCATTCTCTCTTGTCTCAAACACCTCCCAACCTTCATCTTTGCAAAGATGCCTTAGACATCTGTTTGGTGCCCATTTGTGTGCTGAAGGGCACCAAATGTAATGAAGGCTTATAATGCTGCTCCAGATACTTTATGTGGTGAATAAAGGCAGAATCTCATGCTGTATTCGCACACTTTGAAGTAATTAATTACAGTAAGTTCGATGTCCCTTTAACTCCAGGAGAAGCATTCATTATATTATATTAGTCACTGAAAATGCATACAATGATGAAAATACAAAAGTCAGCAAGAAATACCAAGCACTGCTCTTAAATTTAGAGAACTAACATTTCAAATATGAAAATATTTTCAAACTTAAGGCCAACTAGAGTACATCTGAATTCATCAAGCTACACATTGAATAGGCCCAAAACACAACAATACAAGAAAATATAATTGATTTTGTGGAGTTGTTATAACAGAACTTGAAAAGCAACGTATAAACTGCAAAAAATACATCTATCTCCTATAGCAAACATAACTAGAAATTAAATTTCCCTAACTTATTTTTCAAAAGTCTTGTGGAAGAAAATGTACAAGAAAGGAAACTATTAAGTAAACATAAAATTCCCATCCCAAAACCAAAACCAACCCAATGACATTTCATTGTTTCCACTGCATGTATAGGTCTGTGTAACCTAACTCCTAAAAACAGTGCACATACATTTCATAGAATCATTTGAGTTGGAAGAGACTCTTAAAGGTCATCTAGTCCACCTCCCTGCAATGAACAGAGTACAGCTAGATCAGGTTGCTCAGAGCCTGGTCCAGCCTGACCTTGAATATCTCCTAGGACTGGGTACCCACCACCTCTCTCTGGGCAACCTATTCCAGTGCCTCATCATCCTTAATGTAAAAAACTTCTTCCTTATATCCAATCTAAATCTCCCCTCTTTTAGTTTGAAACCATTTCCCTTGTCCAGATACAGCAGACACTGTTAAAAAGTTTGTCCCCTTCTTTCTTATAGCCTTCCTTTAAATAGTGAAAGGCTGCTTGCTATTTGATACTCAGTTGTCTGTATCACGACATTCAAAACATTCCTTTAGGAAAATTTTCCACTAATAAATTTTTATCACAACTGATCTCTTTTCAGGGTCAAGCACTCCAAATATTTTTAACAACAATAAGTTAAGGTTAGTTAGGAGTTGAAAGATCAAGTTATTGGGAATGAGTATGCATTTCATATTATAATAATTCTTTCAGAAAATGCCATCTGTTTTCAGAAATAAAATCATCACTGAAAGCTTAAAATAACATTGCACTGAAAAATTGTGCAAGAGAGAATTAAAAAACAAGTTAAATAATATTCAGAGCCACAACAGACTCTTTTAGCCTAGCTGGTTGCTTTTCATCCAAGGCCTATATGTAGGGTGACCAGATAAGAGACAGGTATATATCATAAATGTGATAAGCCACATCCTGTGATAAACCATGGTTGCCAGATGGCCAAATGACTGATGTATCACCTACTGTGTGTTTCAGGCAGTTCATGGGACAAGTCCCTTGAGTAGCTTTCCCAGGCGGGAATTTGGATGTGGTTATTCTAGACAGCATTGTATAGGCACTCCTAGAGAAGGTGACAGACAAGGAAGCATGGGATTATACACAGCATATAAATGAAAAGTGGAACTCTTAAAAGTCAAACCCATTTAGAAAGTGCACCCCGCAATTAGGGACATGTGATTGCCCCCATGCTATTTTTCATGGTGGCTTGACTATGAGTTGACTGTCTACAAACTGAGAACTCTTGCATTAAAAAAAAAAAAAAAAAATTGGTGGGAGTCTCACAACTGCAAAGCAAAAGTGAACCTTTTCAAGAGAATAAGTAGGAGGACACAGAAAACTGTTCAAGGAAATATTTCAACATGTCTTTTTTACATTAAAGTTCAAAGGAGATTCTTCAGAACTGCACACCTATGTGAAAATGTATCAGCCATCGTAAAATGGGAATTTGACTTTTCTCCCCATGTATTAAATTAAACACCATAGAAATCATAAGAACTCCACTGAGCTGTACTTTCTAATTAACAAATAACCTTTCAAGTAAACAGAGCATAAATGAGTGTACCTACTTTGCTGGAAAAGAAGTTCAGGAAAGATTTCTAAAATACATTTCTTTGTTTTCTTATTCACCTGTTACTGTCTTTTCTTCTTTTCCTCCTTTCAAGTGTAAATTATATTTAGACTAGCATGGCAACATATAATTACATGTATTTTCATTATCTCATAATTTGGCTTGGGAATCTATACTGTATGCACAAAATGCTGATTGCTTGCAGCTGTGGACAAATGATTACTTAGATACGCAAGCCAGTTGATGATACAAACTAGAAGCTTGAAGGAAAGTCATTCTCAGTCTTAGTACATGGTAGAACAGCTCGAACCCCTTGAGCACATTTGGACTAAAGGGCCCAGATAAACTCATCTACTGTATTTGTATTGGCATTAGCCCACAACAGTATACAATATCCTTGACTACTTGCAGTATAAATATTTACTTTAAAATGTTTCTGTGATTTAGACAGCTGTCCAATTTTAGGGTTAAGGCAATATAATGCAAAGTAATACTGAATGGAATTTATTTTAACCAACTTTACTATCATACTTCAGGTCTTCATTTCTTCACAGCTTGCTGTTTAAATAGGAAGTGATATCTTTCAAATTAAAAAAAAAAAAAAAAAAAAAGTAGCCAAGAAAAATGGAAACCTATGAAAGTGATTATATTTTTGAATGAGAAAATAAATGTCTGCAATTAGCTGTACCACCTGTGCCTTTCAGATGTCAAAACCACACACACACATACACACACACACAGAAAGTCAAAATATGAAAGAATAACTTCAGCCTCCTGAAAATCAAACCCTTCCAGGGACCTGAACTGTTACCAGCAGCTTAAAAACAAAATAAAACAAAAAAATCCCAACAACCCACAAAAAAACATGGAATAGAAAACATACCCCATAACAGAGAACAAAAACTGATTTGCAAGGAAGAAAACAGGACAGAAACAAGCATGCACTTACTTGCAAAAGAGTATTTTAATTTCAAAAGCCACTATGTTTTTACGTATAATAAAAAGGCAGTATGGTCAGGGTTAGCTGTGCATCCTTTCTGCCTTCAGATGAGGGTAGAAGAGATGGTGTTTCAGTATTGTTTTTGGTGATATTTTCTCTGCATTGTTTTATTTCTAATTAAAGCATTTTCCATGTAGTATATAATGCCAAACATCACTGTAAATTTTTTTCTACCATTCAGCTTCGTTTAATTCCTCTTTTGGAAATACATATCTGTAAAAGAAAACTTGAAAATTAAATCTCATCTGACCTTAATTTATGTAACATAGCTAGCTGTAACATAGTATTTGAAGATGAAAATCACTGTATGAACTACAGGTTTATCGGATGGTACGTCAGATGTATATAGTTCACAGGAAAAATAACAGAACACATGAAGCTTTCTTTTCTTGCTTCTTTTTTTTTCCCCTCCAGAATACAGGTGATTTTATTAGGTCAAGTCTGTGATTATTTTTTTTTCAACAGGGCAGAAGATAATTTTGGTGTCAGCATCCTATTTTAACAGCCTGGCTGGAGATGCTTTAGAAATATATATATATTTTAAGACTGCGACAATGAAAGGTCTCATTTTGAACTCTGTCCTAAATACACAGAATCAGATACGTGTGTTAACTGTAGAACTTCATTGGGCTCATATAATCAGATCTAAACTGGTATTTCAGTGGTGATTCCTCTTCAGAGTATTTCTTGTTAAATATTTTTATTACTTTTATATTATTTGTTCTCTGTTTGCATTGAAAAAAAACACCTAGGATATAAACCAGAACTCATATGCATAATATTATCAATATATTTATCCATGAAGCTTTACCATTGCACTCCAAAACGCTTTAAGAACAAAAATGTTGTATCTGGGTTTTGTTAATAATTATTAGAAAAGTGTGCAAGTGTAGCAGTCCTGTCCCAGGGTTTGGTAAGTAAGGTCATGGTACAATAAGGGTTGCAAGCTCTGTAAGCATTAGTTGTATTTGCATATGTCAGAACAGTCTGTGAATACTAACGGCACAAACACTTCACATCTGCTTCTGTTTACTCCCATGCTAACAGTCAAAAGTACAAAAGTACTGTGTTAATTGCTCTGTTACATACTGACTGTTGACACATTCTCCATAGAGCTTTCATAAATACACTGTTGCAAACAAACTACTAATGACTTTGCTTATTTCCAGCCCATCTTTAAAGGAAATCCAGAATATATACACAGATTAATGATTCCTCTATTTAGCAGTGTGTCTTGTTGCTTGCTATTGTGGAGGCTTGTATAAAGGCAGTATCAATTAAGTAGCAATTATGTATGAAGTGGGGAAAAAAAAAGTGATGATATAAATAAGTAATGCACATGAAGTGAGAATTTCTGAAAACAACTTGAGGTGAACTCTGAGGCAAGGGCACCGACTAGTGAACAAACCCTCTCCATCTGCTCTTCTATCTAAAACCATTAGAGCCCAATTTGAAGTCTGACTAAACAGCAGTGATACCTGTGGGCCTCCATTGAGATTTTTTTCACTATGTATGACATGCCCTGGAGAAATTTAAAAAAAAAAAAAAAAAGGATGGGAGCTGACGGAAAAAAATAAGACTCCTAAAAACCATCACTAACAAGCTAATCCTATTTAAATTTGTGCTTCAAGTTTCTTTTTGCTCTGACACTTCAATATACAAATATAATTATTTTGTTAAAAAAAAAAAACAACAAAAAGAGCTTCGTGTTGTTAGCATGGTATTCATTTTCTGACAATCCCTTAGTGCACCTAGCCTTCCTCCAGCAGCAAGCACTGGTAGTTTTCTTAACGTCCTTTCTCTTCTGACAATTAAATCCATCATCCGCTAAAAAAATCTTTCCGAAATGGTGCTTTTTCCCTCTCCATCATTCAGGTGTAGACATTCATTGCTATAAACATAATATAGGAGTTTAGATGGTTTCCTTTGATTTAATTTGTATGGAGGGACACAAAGCAATGAAGTTAGACTTCTCTATCATATTTGTTATCACATGTCCATCTCCTGCATTTTGATCAGGACAATCCAGAATGGATGACAGTCACTAAGAGAAAGGCATACTTTCGTTAACTTAATCTTTTTCATTCATTCATGTCCTACCCATCTGATCAGATCCAAGGAAGAGTAATAAAGCATTATAACTAATAACTAACAAGGCAAGTTATCTTTTTCTCTATTGAATATCTTGCAAATTTCCCTGTTTTGCAGTAAGTAATTCAGGTTGTAATGTACAAGATAGGTGTTACATCTGTTTAAGACAGACAGTCTTGCAGCCACTCCAGACAAGTCCGAGACTTCCTTTATGTCCCGCCTCTGGTACCTTTGTTCTCATCTCACTTCTGGTTCAGCCTTGGCATTTGCAGAAGCCTAGCTAGGGCTCTTCAGCAGTTCTGCAGTAGGTGAAGTGAGGAGTCTGCAAATATTGGCTCAAGAGTTTGGTTTGCAAAAATCCAAGTTTCCTTGTTCTCCAGCCAGGAATTGAAGAGTTCAGCCACATATAGAGAGCCCCTTACAGAGAGCTATTCCCAGGATTTATGTGGACTCCATCTTCTCAACATCTGAATTACTCAGATGAGTACTTCTAGAGAACTGGAAAATGCTAGGTTCTTGCCGTTCTTTACTGATTGCACCAGGGTTTGCTATGAACATAGGAGCCTAAAGTTTCTCTAGAGAAGTTACTTCGGACACAAGTCATGACCATGCTTATGTTGGCGAAAACAAATAATTTCCATTACACTTTACTTAGGTTAGGCTCAATTTTCTGTTTATCTGCTAAACTTGTCACTTGGGCATTTACTAATTCAGAATTGGGCTCTCATAGGTTATTTTAGCAGTTATGGGAGAACAGCAGTGCTTGAGTTTCCGTGTTGCACTGTTGGCTATTTACAACATTGTATTTGATCCCTTTTTTTTTTTTCTTTTGTAATACATGAAAATCCAGGTAACCAGAGAACCTTTCTGTGCTTTCAGCTCCAGACCTGACCGAACATCCTGACTTAGCAATCCTCTCTGTATACAGTGCTCTCAAAGGTACTACTGCTAAGGCATCTAATACTGTCTTTTTGTTCTGTCAAAGTTTTCCATCTCAGTCATTCCTCATTATAGCACTGCTCAACTCCTTGTAATCTCTATGTTGAGACACACAGCATGTGTTTCAGATTTGGATATGATTGTTTCAGCTTAGTGCTTTTATAAAGGAGGAGATGATTTCCTGCTATTTTCTCAAAGAGAATTTTTAAAACAAGCAAACCGAAAAATCTTCAACCAAGCCTACAAAGAAAAACATCTCCTTTTTTCTTTTTCTTGAGAAAACATTGAAGAGAAGTCTTAGGATCTTGAAGAGATCCTAATTTAAACATTACATTAATTATTAGTTTTAATAGCTTCTATGAGTTGATGTATTTGAGCTAGCAGCCTTGGGCACAGAAAGATTAGTACAATCTGGAGTATGCTGGGAAGGCAGGATGAAAAGTGAAATTGCCTCATGTCTGTGTGAAGACATGGAAAAGTGCCCTGTGTAAATACTACATCTCCGTGGGTTCTCAGTTAGTGAAATGAGGAAATGCTACTTGTTTTATTTTATGAAGTGCTTTGAAGTACTTAGATAAAAACACTACAAAAAGGAGGGCCTTGAATATCTTGACAGGTCTGAATAGATTGGTTTCTACCTCTGTCTAAGTGCTGTTGAGATCCTTAGATAAGGTATTTCTTCAACTGTTGTGAGCAGTTCAGTCCAATGTGCTTCTTGCTTCCCTAAAGCACACATACAGAATTGAACTATTCAGGAAAGCCCCATAAATTGTGATGTATGTCCATCTTGTTAAAAAAAAAAAAAAAAAAAAAAAAAGGAAAAAGGAAGAAAAAAAAAAAAGAAAGAAAAAGAGGCCTATCACTTAATGCAGTGATCTAATGAGGAAGAGCAGCACTCAGTTCCTTTTTCTACCTCAAGGAAATCAGATACACATTTCCCTACCTTTTAGGCAAATACTATCTGATTATCAAAGTCCTTTCTAGGGACACTCACTTCATTTTATATTCAAATTTAAAATTAAGTAGGTTGGCTCTGGGTCTGGATGTCTCTGTGGATCTAGCATTAAGTGATTCAACTAAACCTGCCTGGAAAGCATATGTCACAGCAAGAAACATGTCATTCTTCTCTAATATCCCTACCATCATATATAAAAGGAGGTAGGTAGATGGTTCTGTGGCTTGTGGATGCAAATTAAATGAACCAAATGATGTGCCAAATTATGGTCATATATTTCATTCCGAACTCATAAAAAACAATTACAAAGTGAAAAGGTATTCTGAAGTTCTTTAGTTTGACATTCTTAGTCACAAAATAGAATAATTGTTTTCTACAGATTTCAGATATAAGTATCTTTCTTACCTTAGGTCTGTCTTCACAAATGGAAAACTGAAGATTTCTGAAAAAAAGAGATACTACAATGATGATAAGAAGAAGAGTTATGGAGAAAAAAAAATAGAAAATTAGGCTTAAATATAGCTACAAATCACTGGCCTGACATACTAACACATTTTCTTTTTATACTAAGTATTAGTCCTTTATTAAAATGTTTTACCTGAGCTACAGATATGTTTGTCACATACTTATTTCCAAAGTCGAATACTCAGAAGTTAAAATGAAATACTTTACATATTTTTAAAAGTTAAGCCATATTTTAAAATATCATCACATGTAGGAAAGCAGCTATAACATAGAGGTGCCAGCTAGTGAAAACATACATTTCATGAAAATATATGTTCCATAAATATTTTGGATATTTAATCACTAGGTAATGTGTAATTACCTTGACAGAAAAGTTCATAAAGGGATAGTCAGGTAGGCTGAATTTCATTTAAGTTATGCATGCAGGAGAACTGAACTCCCTTCCTGTTTGGTTTTCTGTATAATTTATCACTATTTTTAGAAGTGTCTGAGTTTCCCAGTTCCTCCTCATGTGAACTTAACTACATTTAACAATAGATTTCTCTGTCACTAGCAATAAAATCTCTGTAAAATCTGTGACATTTACTTAACTCCAAACTCCTTCAATTAAACCTAACAAAATTGGCAGTTTGAAAGACTTCAATAAGATTTAAATAGATACATGCAAATAACACCAGATTATGGATTTATTTTTTCAGAAGCCCGTAAGTTTGCTGGGAAGCCCTGGACTTTTAATGTTGATCAGTTAAGGCAGTGAACCTTGCCTTTGACTGGCAATTGCTTGGGCTGGCCTTGGCTGCAAATAAATACATGATGTTCATCAATATCCATTTTGCTTTTGAATGCTTTCTCCATTAATTAAACCCTATGTATGCAGACATATCTGCAACAGCTACCACTTTCTACTTACTGAACTGAAGTAAATATATCACAGATCTTCTCAGGAGTCCTGAAATTGTTTGTGTTAAGAGTCAGGAACCTGAGTGAGAGATAAAATAACACTAGGCTCCATAATGTTCAGCATTTCTATTTCTTGGCAAAATCTACACAGTTAGTATGCTATATTTAATGGCTAGTTGGCTTTTAAAGAAGCAGACATGTAGGCATTGGCACACAGTTTTACAAGTGTTCTGCCCTTCGTGAGAGTTGCAGAAACTGATCACTAAATGCTCCTTACTTTCCCATTAAAACTTGCCCCTCATGCTTGGGATTGCTTGCTCAAGCAAGGAGGGATTTAGGTCTCCACAGTTATCTAAGAATTATTCTTACCCATATTAGAAATTGCTCTGTACAGACTTCACATGCAGCAGATCAGCACTACTGATACACCATGCAGACTACCAATAATACTGCTTTGTTCAGACAATGCACCTAACAACTACAACTTAACACTCCCATTCTTTCTGAGGCTTACTCCTACATCTCTTGCTTCTTTAAATACACCATGGTGGCCAGTTATGTTAGAATCAATACTTCTGTAGCTGCTTCCTGGCTTTTTTAGTGCTCTGCAGTGATCTCTCATTTTCTCATTGGTAAAACTTAGGAAGAAAAATGACCTGACCTTGCTGGCAATTTTCAGTCTCAGCGTACAATGTCTACACCAAGTCTGCGCCTGGCTTTTGGTGTCTGGTATTCTGCGGCTCTAATGAAATTCCTCTAAAGAAATTTGCTTTGGGCTTTCTAGTCCAGGTTTGTAGTAATATTTACCAAGAAATACAGAAAACCAGTGAGAAAAGAATAGAACCTATTCACTGGCATATGTTTAAAAAGGAAAGAAGAATTTGTCTATGCATTCCCCAATTTTCACACTCACAGCTTTCTGTTTCATGGCAATCTTAGTCCATTTCATGGTGGAGATATGTCAAACTGAGAGCTGAGGGAAAAAGGAAGGATTGCCTAGTGAACAGAGGTTAGCAATATCATTACATACCTAAAATAAAATCCACCTCATTTTTAAAGATCAAAGTCAACCCAGGATATATAATTTTTAATGTTTTTCTCTCCATTTACTCAAAGCAGCCTTCTGGTTCTGAGGGTCAGTGAAATAACTAAGGGAGAACTGTCCAAACTGAATTCATTCATTTTCTAGTAATGTTGGTAGGAAAAATTTTGGAGATCACTCCTCTGTGGTAGAGGAGGTGATGATCAGCTGCTCATGCTTATTAAGAACTGAAATGACGCAAATAATTTCCATGAAAAAACTCTTGGGAAAATGTTGCCTGGTGGTATTTTTTGTGTGTTGTCTGAGCAGATCACAAAATTCTGTTTGTCCACTCCTTTCAAATAGTTGGTTGTTTTCTTATTGAGTAGGTCTTTGTGTAGGACCACTCACAAACAGTTGACCACATGTTCTTGCATTAAGCAAAGTATATTTCTTTTGGCCTGCTGAACAGATGACATGAAATTGTCATTTTCAGCTGAAACCAAATAGCAGATTGCAAGAGTAACAACTCACAGTGGAATTGCCAAGCTGAGTTTGTTGAATTAGCTGAGCTCTTCAGCTCCAGAGCCTAAACTTCATGCATATTCATGGTAAGAAAAGCTGTGTGTTTGAACATTCCTGGCAAGGAAACAACAGATTGGAGAGAATTAGATCAAATTATAATTTAGTTTAGAGCTAGAATATGAATACTTACAAATATTTTTTTCCCAGTAGTTGCGATAAAATGTGCTGCCAGTGTTCTGTTGTGTTGCTAAAGCATACTTCTATAACCAGGATGGTTAAGCAGACACTTCACATTGACCATATGAAAGAAAACTGACATATCTACAGATGCATCCATGGATGTTAGATGTGTTTAAAAAAAGAGGTGGTTGCTCTGTCCAGAACCACCTTCACTACTTTTCTGAATGTCCTTCGATGGAATAATTCACCATGTTCAGAACAGCTCATAGAGCACAGTACCATACAGTATTATACCTATATCATTTTCATCATTTAACTTGTAGTTTATGCTGAGGTCTAGTTTTATGAACACTTACAAGCTTGTTCACCTTTACAGTGCAGCTTTTCCAATCACTCCAATCTATGCTTTGTCATACTGAACAAGGCTTTAATATTCTACTACTACTTTAAAATAGAGTTTATATAAATCAGTGTTATGTACAATACTAGGGCACTTCTTGCTTTTCTTGCTTATTTTTTGTTCACCTTTTCTTTATTACCATTTCCATTTCTATCATATCCCATCCAGTTCCAGATCACTGGTTGGTTGTTTTTGTTTTGTTTTTTTTTTAACTTACCAGTGTATTGCTCACATCCTCTGCATTCCCTCTTTTTGTTAATCAAAAACATCTCTTTAGTAAACCACTTACTTCTCTTTGCTTCCCTTGTTTTGTTTCCAGGCTGATCTTTGCACCCTGCACTGCTCTCTGTGCCCTCATAAAGCCATCTCTATGTTCTCTCCAAAGCCTCTCCACCAATCTTCATTTCTAATATAATTCATAAATAATACTTAGCGTTTACACATTTACATATCCTTTTACAAATATTAATTAACTAGAGCTCATGTACTTGTATAAAGCAAGCACACTGTCCTCACTTGACAGATGGGGAAACAACAGCTGAGAGGATGCTTCTGCCTTCTCTCTGCTTTCATGGTATCTAGCACAATGGGGCCTCTTGCAATATTTTGTTTATAGACATTACTGTAATAAACATAAGCAGGAGCAATACTAAGTGACTTAATCAGATCAGGAATCAGAATCAGACAGTTCCTTCACTTACATTTCATGCTTGTTCCAACATGGTACCTAATCCAGTGCATCACTCTTCTGATGCTGTCTTTGAACTGCAACTTCAGACTTCTCCACCACTGAAGCAGCTGGACACCTCCCACATGTTTCACAGGCAAAAAATGTCCTGCAGAGCAGAGAAGGAAAATACTGCAGAATTTTAAGGGAAAAAAACAAACAAACAAAAAACAACAAAACAAAAATAATGGCACACGCACATGCAGGGAAAAAAAGAAAAAAAAAAGAAAAAAAGAAGAAGCTTTGAAAAGCTTTTAGCTTTAAATATTATTTTGCAATTTCTAAGTTCTAATATGAATGGAAGGGCTGGAAATTTCCTTTCCAAAAGGGCTATTATGGTTAGCCTTATCAAGCTTACTGTCCAACATCGGAGAGCTGCCTTTGTTTTACTAGGTTTTCTGAACCTCAGAGGCCTGCTATATTTGCAAGAGTACATGTCTAAATATTGGACATTATCGAGGCTATTTGACTAAGTTACTACCAGTAGCTCACCAGCTGCTGTACCGTGTTCTAACCTAACATGTATTTGCCTGCCATATTATCAGATTTGCACAGAGGCTGTTGCTGAAAGCAGAGAAGTAAATTCCAGTTCTGTGATTGTTTGCAATCAAGAAACCTACATTTTATTTTTTGTAACACAAAGGACAGGCTCTCCATAGATCCAGAAACTCACCCATAACAATGGGGATAAATTCAGCTGTACAGACAACTCAAATACCACTGTAAACACGACAGTGATCCACCTCACTGAACAGAAATCTGTGGAAACAACAGCAGGAAGTAACATTTGGAATCATTTTGTTACAATTAGAAAAAATGGCAGTCTAAGTAGCTCCATATTTAGTTAATGTAAACACGTGGTTGCCTCCAGCAGGTGTCCAACTGCCCTGAAGATGAGTCCTGCACTTGTATCACTGCCGGCAGGCATAGCAAGGCCGCAGGAAGGCCAGGCCACAGCCCTCTCCTCTCAGGTCACCAAAGAGGTTATGGCAGCTTTACTGAACATTTTGCTAGGCAGATGGTCACTACTTTGAAATGTAAGCCCTTGGCATGGAGATCTCCAGGATACGGGGCTGGTTTCATGTTTACTCTGTTAGAGGGTCCCATTGCAGTACTAGTTTCAACTCCAGAGGAAAAAAAAAAAAAAAAAAAAGCTTAGACAGGCATATGGTTGCCAAATACCAGGTGCCATCTAGTGGTTAACGAATAAACTGTAGCTGTCTAGTCTAAGACATGGAGAAAAACTTTCTTTGCAAACTTCTTTCCGAAGGAGACTTCTCTTTGGGGCTGCCAACAGTTCTCCTCCTGATTCCATGACTCATGGCTGCTGTTCTCCATAGCGGCCCAACATCAGCCAGCAGAAAGCAATATTTCATCTCTAATTCAAACATTGGTGACTCCAAGAGATGGCATTCAGTTTGCCCGCCCCCCCCCCGCTTCGTGTCTCTTTCTGGTTTGATCTGGTGCTGCACAGATTATTTCAAAGCATCTTTTTGCACCATTGCTTTCGACATATTCTAAAGGATAAATATATTGAATATATTCTAAATATTTTGAATATATTCTGAGAGTTAAACACAAGATTTAGGAGCTGTTGCAGTGCCTACTAATTCGTAGGTGCCTAGTTTCACTTTTGGCTTTTTATCTGGAAGAAAATACTTTTACAGAAGTCTTGGGGAATATGTACATAATATGTGTTTATGAACACTGCTGTCTCTGTCCAAACTGCGCACAGAGCTCAGGCATTCTGTGTGCTAACAGACTTGGATGGCTTCCAGGCCAAAGCTGTTTGTGCCTGGCTGGGCAGAAGAAACCTGTGGGTAGTCTGCACCCACTAGCATAGATATGCTTGAAGGATTTTATAGCCATCTTTATCAGATGGGTAGTATAATGATTCTTTTACTTATAAACAAATCGACCTTTTGATGCCATATTTCAGTAATCCCCAGCTGCACCTAGACTGTTTATGATCTTACCTGTGCTAATTATATAGCTACTTGGATCACCCAGTTCTTCTTAAAGTATTTGTCATTAATGTTTTTAGTCTGTGGAATGGGATGTTGATTATCTGTGGCACAGTATTTGGCTGTTTCTCAGCTAGGCTAACGGGTCGTTAAGGTTGTTGCATGGATTTTGATACCCCAGCCAACTTGAGCAGCCCATTCTGCACTGTGCAGTGAAGACACAGGCTTACATTTCTTTCTAAAGACATTGTTTTTAACATTCCTGACTGCAGCTATTTGGCCCTGAAGACACAGAGACATTATGTTGTTTAACATGCTCCCCCGTGACTGAGAGAATAAAAACCATGATATATAAAACAAAATAAATTATGAATTCATTAACCTCCTTCTTTCAAAACAGAGGAGAAATATATATTAATAATTATTTAGTATTCTATATGAGAATGATTTGCTAGTGAAACTCTTGTTCCTAACACAGTTGTTCCTCTTTATTACTGTTAAGAGATGATTGACCATATTATTTTATGCTAGTACCTTTAGCTTCCCTCTTCAGTGATCTGCATTCCTTATCTTTTGATTTGTATTTTCCCCATTTTCCTTCATACTACACTCTTAGATTTGAATTTTTCTAACAGATTTTTCATCCTTTTTGTGAATAATAGAGTGGCTTCTCCAATTATTTTGCTAGTAGAAAAGGAGAAATGCCACATAAGAATATATAAATCCCATTAAAGTGTCATAAAAATACACAAAAATAACAAAAGAATCCACAAACTGTTATAAAACTCATGTGTTTGAGAGGAATTTTGGCCAAGGGAAAGTGGAAATATCCTTAAATCAAAACATGAACTGAGAACTTGAGATATTTGTGGGTGAAGATGTACATTTCAAAACTGGGAAGACCCTCTAAAAGGATTTCATTCTGACATTTAAATTCATGGTAAGCTGCATAAACACATAGATAACAACCAACTGTAGCCAATCAACCAGTGGTATTTCCCGAGTAACTGGTTGATATCTTCAGTTTGTTTCCACCAGCTAGAGTGACACTGCAGACAGCTGCACATACATTAAATACTCTCCTCATATTACTTTTCTATGTGAGACACTGCTGCAATTGCCACAGGGATGTTATTCACTCAGTAAAGGGAAGGGAGCTGGTCCACAAAATGTCAAGTGGGAAGCAAAGCAGCTTGTAAAGCTGCTACTGCTAAGTAAATGGTGGCCCCCCCTGTAAAGTGTTGGAAAACTTCTCACCTATGGAGTTTGATATGTGTTGTAATTGCCACAGAAATAAACAATGAACAAGGAGAAAGCTTTACATAAGGCATCCATGAACATAATGAGTTTTAATCTTTTCTCTCTGAGGTTAGATTGAATTACGGCATGAAAGGCTGACTGCAAATGCTTGCTATCTGTGAGTAACTTTAATCATATGGAAAGCCCTTGACTTCTGTGAGATGACTCTCAGTTGTTTTTCGCATGTCCATCCCATCTCATCTTGGCGTTTAGACCATTTTTTGATGGGTTTACTTTCAACAGCAGTTGTTTCACAGCAAAGATCAGAAAGAGTTCTATCTAAAACATTTATTTGTGGCTGTGGGTTTCAAGACTCAATGTTTGTTATTATTTTTAAATTGATTTTTTTTCCCTGAATTTTTCAGCTAAGCAAAAAGAATCTGCCAAATTAAGTCTTTGAAATTATTTATTTCTCTGAAATTCTTAGCTAAATGAGATTTCCAGGGAGATACAATGCAAATGCAGAAATGAGCAGATGAGAGAGTATAGCTCTAACTCCTTGTATAACACTGTGGAGTAAAATGTTGAGCACTATAAATTAAAAAAAAAAAAAAGTAGAATCTAACTACATATCAATAAGCTGATAGCCTACAATATATAGATATCTCTTTTCATAGATTCTGATTCACAGTTCTAACAAGAAAGGTTATACATACTGTACAGAGCACATTATAAGCTATAGGCAAGGGTATAAAACAGTTCTTGTATAAACTGACACATACTTCCTTACTTTGGCAACTTCATGTGAGTCAATGTTAAAAAAAAAACACAAAACTGTTGTGTGTAGCTAAATGTTAATAACTGTGCAAACTTAACATCCTCATAACTTTCAAGAGCACAGTAATGAGCTTCACACCAGTGAAAGCAGCTCACTGCTGAGTTCTATTTTTTGCTGGTGCACCTGCTGACCTAAGGGATTTGTACTAGCCCACCCATGCACACAGGTGTACTCTATGTCAGCCTCACTGGAACCATGGTCCATGCAAGTTGCTCATAAAAAAGTGCAGAAAGTATAGCTGGTAAATTCAAACCAGATTTGCATTTCATCCTTGCACTGATCATTACTGGTCAAATTGTGTTAGGGCCATATTCAAGTTCAGAAAATCTTAACAAACCTTTACCACATAATTGAATCTGTGATCACTCTCCCAAAGAAGCTTGGGGATAAGAGCTCTTTCTTGCATCACTACTAGCACTAAAGTTCTTGAAATCTTGTCACTGAGTTATCGATCAGTAAAATATATCTGATAAGTACAGCAGCAACAGCAAAGCTAAGTACAGCAGGTACAACTAACAAGCCCACACAACCTCTAGTGCATCTTTTTCAAGAGCTTTGTTCTTGAACATATATTTTCAGCAAAAAATAGTCTGAAATGCTCTAGTGACATCAGTGTCTGTCTTCCTTGCGATTTTAGTGGCCACTGGATTATAACCAATGGGAACACTTTTGTCATGGTTTTATGATTTTTGGTTATCGGTATTCCACATCATAACATCATGTAGTGCACTGGGAGTTAAAGTGTTAATGCTCCAGTTCCGGGTACCTGTCCCAGAAGAGAAGAACTACATTCCCCAGAAGACTGTTCGCTGTGCTGTTATCATTTCTGCTCAGGGGGAACAGATATACTGCCTTGGTAGGTCATCTGACATCCCTCTTTTCGATCATCAGCCTCTCCTTGCCAGTGCTCGTCCCGACCGCACACATCATCTCAGCACTAGCATAA
The DNA here is from genome assembly GCA_016647715.1 of Pavo muticus. Taxonomy (NCBI): domain Eukaryota; kingdom Metazoa; phylum Chordata; class Aves; order Galliformes; family Phasianidae; genus Pavo; species Pavo muticus. The sequence goes on along the minus strand of JACDJE010000030.1, from coordinate 1,278,390 downwards.
GGCCTACAGCTTTCAGATACTCTTTCTCTCATTATATTTGATTTATTAGCTTCAATTCTAATTATATTGTGTTATAGTCTGTTATCTTGCATTCCGATACCATATTTAGTAAATTAGCTTGTTTCTCCTCAAATTGTTGCCGCTGTTTTTAATTATTTTGGGGTCCCCTGTTTCCCTTTTCCGGAGGTGTGGATTCACTAATCCCTCCGCCCCGCTAGTCACGGAACCGGGCCGAACCAGCCCGTTAAACGTCGACAACTTTTAATTTATTTTTTTTTTTTTTTGCAAAATGAAATTGCACCAACACTTTGTTTTCATTTGATGAAATATTCATATGCTTTCTTACATGAGATTCACTAGGCATCTTGTAAATGTAAGATAAAGGGCAAATGTTCTGAAGTAGTATAAGAGTAGGATGTGTTCCTAGGGATTTGCATATCTGATGTCATAGTGATAACAGCATACAAACACATAAAGAAATATATAATTATAAATATTAAATAAATTAAATAAATATTAAAAAAAAATCAAAGAAGATGTTGAAGAAGGTGGCAAATGATATAAAGAAAGGGGACTAAGGAACTATGAAAAGAGCAGTCTGACTCTTCGTGATTTGTGTATACGCTAAATAAGATATTGTTTAAGGTTTTTCACGTAGCTTTTACCCTTTTCCCTCAATTTCCATTATTCTGTTCTTGGTGTGAAATTCTTCTCAGCCATCTATTCCTTATAATCTAGAGCAAGGCGGCCATCAGATTGTTCTCTCTTGTCCTCATGAACCTTCAGATGTTGCCTCATCCCATTCAGATACAGTTCCTGGAATTACATGAGATAATTCTGGGTGCGCTTTTAATTATCTATTTCTTAATGTCTGAAAAGAAGAAATGACTTGCAAACACAAGGTTCTGCCAAAAATTATGTGAACCATTCCTCTCTGTTCTTTAATTTTTTTACCCTACTACCTATCTGTGACTGAACATGAGCCCACAGTGTGCCCAGGTAGCCAAGAAAGCCAACAGCATCCTGCCTTGTATCAGAAATAGTGTAGCCAGCAGGACCAGAGAGGAAATTGTCCCTCTGTACTTGATACTGGTGCGGCTGCACCTTGAGTACTCTGTTCAGGTTTGGGCTCCTCAGTAAAAGAAAGACACTGAAGCACTGGAGGGTGTCCAAAGAATGGCAACAAAGTTGTTGAGGGGTCTGGTGCACAAGTGTTTTGAGGAGCAGCTGAGGGAACTGGAATTGTTTTGTCTGGAGGAGGCTCAGGGGAGACCTCGTTGCTCTGTACACTTGAAAGGAGGTTGCGTTCAGCCTTTTCTCCCAGGTAACATCAATAGGACAAGAGGGAATGGCCTCAAGTTATGTCAGGGGATATTCAGGTTGTATATATGGAAAAATTTCTCTGAAAGAGTGGACAGGTGCTGGAACGGGCTTCCCAGGAAAGAGGTGGAGTCACTGTCCCTGGAGATGTTAAAAAAATGTGCAGATGTAGTACTTAGGGCCATAGTTTTGTGGGCAATACTGGTGTTAGGTGGATGATTGGACTAGATGATCCTGGAGGTCTTTTTCAACCTTAATGATTCTATGATTCTATTTTTATCTCATTGTCATATAAATACATAATTTTTCCTTCCTATCTAAGATTGATTCTATTTTGTATATATATATATTAAAGTGCTATTTTATTTTTTTTTTTTAGCATGAAAATGAAAAGTGAAGATTTATGAATTCTGCAAAAGAGCATTTAAAACATCTCCATTGCCTGGCAAATTACAGAGTTTAGGCCTTTTTCATCTTCTTCTTTAAGGAGGGAAATGTTAGCTGGCTATACACCAGGAATGCCAGGGCTCTTACATGGGGAGCACTGAAGGAGCAGCCGAGTGTGCAGCTCAGAGTGCCTGGAAGCCCAGGGAGGCAGGCAGCCCATGGCACAGGCAGTGGGGAGCTTGAGATGGAGGCAGCTCATGGAGCCAGGCAGTCTGCCAGCGCCTGACTGCCAAGCTGGGAACACACAAAATGACTTGATTCCCTCTTGAAAGTTTTGATGGAATTGACAGATTCCAGTAAAATGTTTCAGAACTATTAAATTAGAACTTTATGATGAAAAAACATTTTGCTGGCAAATTTCTGCCTGACCAGCAATCTCAGCTTTGTTCCAGTGATATATCCTTCAGAATGTATGCAATTTAGGGCCAGATTTTCTTCACTACAGTCTTCAGTTCAGTGCCAGATCTGGTAACTCAATGAAGATAAGTTTGAAGAGAATGCTGCCCAAATCAGAAATTACTTGAGACACCAACCACCATCTTCATTTTCTAATTTATATATAAACAAGACGTAGAAGGATTTATTTTTTATTTTTATTTTTTTAATAGATAGCCAGCATAAATAGTAGCAGATCGTTTGTAGAAGCTGCATTACAGCTCTGAATTATAAGCTGGTGTTGCAGCCATCTGTCCATCAATAGGACATCCTGCCTTCTCTCAGTAGCTGCGGCTCCTCAACATACCTTCTGTGGGATCCATCACCAATGTAGCCACAGCCTGAATTAGGTAAGTGAGCTGACATATAGGCAAGTTGTTTGTTTTGGGAGCGTAATTTCAGCCACCTAACAGCTATGCCACTTAACTCCACAGCCTCCTGGGTTCTGGATCAGGAGTGAGGGACAGACATGGCAGTAGTACAGACATGGACTAGTAGGCAACCAGAGTTAACTAGCTACTAATAACATCTCTGCGGTATGCCTCTAAACCTGCATGCACATGCAAATACTTCAGAAATTTCACTGTCACTGTCCAGAAAAATAAAATACTCTTCTAGAAAAATGACTGGTTGTATAATTTTAAATATTTGCAGCGTTCTTTGTTTTTCATCTCTAGCAATGCAGTGGCACAGGTTCTTACAGTTTCTCAAACTAATGGCTATGATTGCAGCTGGGATGATTATTTATTATTAATACTGCATTTACTATCCCACTAAATTCTTTAAGACAATGGACTGTTAAGTAGTATGAGGCTGACTGAAGTGCCTCAACCATTTACAGGTTGGCAACTAAACGGCATTATATAATTTGAGTCAATTTCTCCCAAAGATTCCAGGGAGTGAACTCATCAGGATTAGTCATTGTTAAAGGAGTGCCTCAGGGTTTAGTACTTTGACTTTATTATTTTTTCCTTTAGCTATTCAAAACCTTGGTTCGTTTGTAGGAAATGTTAATTATCCTTTCTGTGCTGATATCCCACTGCTGTTTTATAAGCAGAGCTTTGCTTGTACAACTTCAAAAGAAATCTTCAAACTCAATATTACCAAGTTTGAATATTATCTAATTAACCTCCCAGTCTGTCATGCCTTGTTGGTTATCATGAAATAATCACAGCCCCTCAGGTGTTGAAGCTCTAGATGCAGCTAAGTGCCTCTAATTCCCTAAGGGGGTGATTAGCTCATGATAACAATGCTCCCTTGAGTTGTTTTATTGCTTTTATAAAAAGACTTTATTGTGGGGGAAATGTTTATTTTTATGCAGGAGGAAGATGGAGCTGACAGTTGAGGCTGGTGAGTGACTGTAGCTGTTACTCCTGAGCTGTGGTGCAGACCTTGATACATGTGCTCATTTCTGATACTCCTCAGCTAATCACAATATACTGCCTGGTAATTTAGCTCCTGCTGAACTCACAGTGTGAAGAGAGAAAATAAATACTTCTGGTTCTGCCAGAGGTGAGCAGTTAAAACAAAACAACAGAGCAAAACAAAAGGTTCCTTCTGCTGCAGGGATCATAACCTCAAGAATCTGGAGTACCTCAATGCTCTGGAGACATCAAATCAATTTCTGAGCATCATTTTCCAACAAAACATCTTTCCTTCAGTACAGAAAATGGAAAATTCAAGTCAGAAACATTTTTTATATAATCACTATAGTTAGCAAAATTTCTGAGCATTAAAAACCCAACACAAACATTTCAATCAGTATGTTATTTGTAAGGCTATGACCATTGATTTCACAGCTTAGGTTATCTAGACTTTCCTTACCCTGATATCTAGATCTTTGGAGTTTCTTTCCAAAAAAAGGTTGGCTACAGAACACTGTTTTTACAGTGCCTCCCAGTACAAATCCTTATAAGAAATGTTGTGTTTTCCTGGTAAGTTGTCCAGCTCCTTTTCATGTGAATGAAATGACTTTCCACTTCAGTCTGAAGGTGTGTACATGAAACCTGCTTGATGACAACTAGATGGTTGCAGAATCGGTTCATTATTGATGAAAGGAAAAAAACAAATCCTGAACTGAGTAAACAANAAGTAGAATCTAACTACATATCAATAAGCTGATAGCCTACAATATATAGATATCTCTTTTCATAGATTCTGATTCACAGTTCTAACAAGAAAGGTTATACATACTGTACAGAGCACATTATAAGCTATAGGCAAGGGTATAAAACAGTTCTTGTATAAACTGACACATACTTCCTTACTTTGGCAACTTCATGTGAGTCAATGTTAAAAAAAAAACACAAAACTGTTGTGTGTAGCTAAATGTTAATAACTGTGCAAACTTAACATCCTCATATCTTTCAAGAGCACAGTAATGAGCTTCACACCAGTGAAAGCAGCTCACTGCTGAGTTCTATTTTTTGCTGGTGCACCTGCTGACCTAAGGGATTTGTACTAGCCCACCCATGCACACAGGTGTACTCTATGTCAGCCTCACTGGAACCATGGTCCATGCAAGTTGCTCATAAAAAAGTGCAGAAAGTATAGCTGGTAAATTCAAACCAGATTTGCATTTCATCCTTGCACTTATCATTACTGGTCAAATTGTGTTAGGGCCATATTCAAGTTCAGAAAATCTTAACAAACCTTTACCACATAATTGAATCTGTGATCACTCTCCCAAAGAAGCTTGGGGATAAGAGCTCTTTCTTGCATCACTACTAGCACTAAAGTTCTTGAAATCTTGTCACTGAGTTATCGATCAGTAAAATATATCTGATAAGTACAGCAGCAACAGCAAAGCTAAGTACAGCAGGTACAACTAACAAGCCCACACAACCTCTAGTGCATCTTTTTCAAGAGCTTTGTTCTTGAACATATATTTTCAGCAAAAAATAGTCTGAAATGCTCTAGTGACATCAGTGTCTGTCTTCCTTGCGATTTTAGTGGCCACTGGATTATAACCAATGGGAACACTTTTGTCATGGTTTTATGATTTTTGGTTATCGGTATTCCACATCATAACATCATGTAGTGCACTGGGAGTTAAAGTGTTAATGCTCCAGTTCCGGGTACCTGTCCCAGAAGAGAAGAACTACATTCCCCAGAAGACTGTTCGCTGTGCTGTTATCATTTCTGCTCAGGGGGAACAGATATACTGCCTTGGTAGGTCATCTGACATCCCTCTTTTCGATCATCAGCCTCTCCTTGCCAGTGCTCGTCCCGACCGCACACATCATCTCAGCACTAGCATAAGGCCTACAGCTTTCAGATACTCTTTCTCTCATTATATTTGATTTATTAGCTTCAATTCTAATTATATTGTGTTATAGTCTGTTATCTTGCATTCCGATACCATATTTAGTAAATTAGCTTGTTTCTCCTCAAATTGTTGCCGCTGTTTTTAATTATTTTGGGGTCCCCTGTTTCCCTTTTCCGGAGGTGTGGATTCACTAATCCCTCCGCCCCGCTAGTCACGGAACCGGGCCGAACCAGCCCGTTAAACGTCGACAACTTTTAATTTATTTTTTTTTTTTTTTGCAAAATGAAATTGCACCAACACTTTGTTTTCATTTGATGAAATATTCATATGCTTTCTTACATGAGATTCACTAGGCATCTTGTAAATGTAAGATAAAGGGCAAATGTTCTGAAGTAGTATAAGAGTAGGATGTGTTCCTAGGGATTTGCATATCTGATGTCATAGTGATAACAGCATACAAACACATAAAGAAATATATAATTATAAATATTAAATAAATTAAATAAATATTAAAAAAAAATCAAAGAAGATGTTGAAGAAGGTGGCAAATGATATAAAGAAAGGGGACTAAGGAACTATGAAAAGAGCAGTCTGACTCTTCGTGATTTGTGTATACGCTAAATAAGATATTGTTTAAGGTTTTTCACGTAGCTTTTACCCTTTTCCCTCAATTTCCATTATTCTGTTCTTGGTGTGAAATTCTTCTCAGCCATCTATTCCTTATAATCTAGAGCAAGGCGGCCATCAGATTGTTCTCTCTTGTCCTCATGAACCTTCAGATGTTGCCTCATCCCATTCAGATACAGTTCCTGGAATTACATGAGATAATTCTGGGTGCGCTTTTAATTATCTATTTCTTAATGTCTGAAAAGAAGAAATGACTTGCAAACACAAGGTTCTGCCAAAAATTATGTGAACCATTCCTCTCTGTTCTTTAATTTTTTTACCCTACTACCTATCTGTGACTGAACATGAGCCCACAGTGTGCCCAGGTAGCCAAGAAAGCCAACAGCATCCTGCCTTGTATCAGAAATAGCGTAGCCAGCAGGACCAGAGAGGAAATTGTCCCTCTGTACTTGATACTGGTGCGGCTGCACCTTGAGTACTCTGTTCAGGTTTGGGCTCCTCAGTAAAAGAAAGACACTGAAGCACTGGAGGGTGTCCAAAGAATGGCAACAAAGTTGTTGAGGGGTCTGGTGCACAAGTGTTTTGAGGAGCAGCTGAGGGAACTGGAATTGTTTTGTCTGGAGGAGGCTCAGGGGAGACCTCGTTGCTCTGTACACTTGAAAGGAGGTTGCGTTCAGCCTTTTCTCCCAGGTAACATCAATAGGACAAGAGGGAATGGCCTCAAGTTATGTCAGGGGAGATTCAGGTTGTATATATGGAAAAATTTCTCTGAAAGAGTGGACAGGTGCTGGAACGGGCTTCCCAGGAAAGAGGTGGAGTCACTGTCCCTGGAGATGTTAAAAAAATGTGCAGATGTAGTACTTAGGGCCATAGTTTTGTGGGCAATACTGGTGTTAGGTGGATGATTGGACTAGATGATCCTGGAGGTCTTTTTCAACCTTAATGATTCTATGATTCTATTTTTATCTCATTGTCATATAAATACATAATTTTTCCTTCCTATCTAAGATTGATTCTATTTTGTATATATATATATTAAAGTGCTATTTTATTTTATTTTTTTAGCATGAAAATGAAAAGTGAAGATTTATGAATTCTGCAAAAGAGCATTTAAAACATCTCCATTGCCTGGCAAATTACAGAGTTTAGGCCTTTTTCATCTTCTTCTTTAAGGAGGGAAATGTTAGCTGGCTATACACCAGGAATGCCAGGGCTCTTACATGGGGAGCACTGAAGGAGCAGCCGAGTGTGCAGCTCAGAGTGCCTGGAAGCCCAGGGAGGCAGGCAGCCCATGGCACAGGCAGTGGGGAGCTTGAGATGGAGGCAGCTCATGGAGCCAGGCAGACTGCCAGCGCCTGACTGCCAAGCTGGGAACACACAAAATGACTTGATTCCCTCTTGAAAGTTTTGATGGAATTGACAGATTCCAGTAAAATGTTTCAGAACTATTAAATTAGAACTTTATGATGAAAAAACATTTTGCTGGCAAATTTCTGCCTGACCAGCAATCTCAGCTTTGTTCCAGTGATATATCCTTCAGAATGTATGCAATTTAGGGCCAGATTTTCTTCACTACAGTCTTCAGTTCAGTGCCAGATCTGGTAACTCAATGAAGATAAGTTTGAAGAGAATGCTGCCCAAATCAGAAATTACTTGAGACACCAACCACCATCTTCATTTTCTAATTTATATATAAACAAGACGTAGAAGGATTTATTTTTTATTTTTATTTTTTTAATAGATAGCCAGCATAAATAGTAGCAGATCGTTTGTAGAAGCTGCATTACAGCTCTGAATTATAAGCTGGTGTTGCAGCCAGCTGTCCATCAATAGGACATCCTGCCTTCTCTCAGTAGCTGCGGCTCCTCAACATACCTTCTGTGGGATCCATCACCAATGTAGCCACAGCCTGAATTAGGTAAGTGAGCTGACATATAGGCAAGTTGTTTGTTTTGGGAGCGTAATTTCAGCCACCTAACAGCTATGCCACTTAACTCCACAGCCTCCTGGGTTCTGGATCAGGAGTGAGGGACAGACATGGCAGTAGTACAGACATGGACTAGTAGGCAACCAGAGTTAACTAGCTACTAATAACATCTCTGCGGTATGCCTCTAAACCTGCATGCACATGCAAATACTTCAGAAATTTCACTGTCACTGTCCAGAAAAATAAAATACTCTTCTAGAAAAATGACTGGTTGTATAATTTTAAATATTTGCAGCGTTCTTTGTTTTTCATCTCTAGCAATGCAGTGGCACAGGTTCTTACAGTTTCTCAAACTAATGGCTATGATTGCAGCTGGGATGATTATTTATTATTAATACTGCATTTACTATCCCACTAAATTCTTTAAGACAATGGACTGTTAAGTAGTATGAGGCTGACTGAAGTGCCTCAACCATTTACAGGTTGGCAACTAAACGGCATTATATAATTTGAGTCAATTTCTCCCAAAGATTCCAGGGAGTGAACTCATCAGGATTAGTCATTGTTAAAGGAGTGCCTCAGGGTTTAGTACTTTGACTTTATTATTTTTTCCTTTAGCTATTCAAAACCTTGGTTCGTTTGTAGGAAATGTTAATTATCCTTTCTGTGCTGATATCCCACTGCTGTTTTATAAGCAGAGCTTTGCTTGTACAACTTCAAAAGAAATCTTCAAACTCAATATTACCAAGTTTGAATATTATCTAATTAACCTCCCAGTCTGTCATGCCTTGTTGGTTATCATGAAATAATCACAGCCCCTCAGGTGTTGAAGCTCTAGATGCAGCTAAGTGCCTCTAATTCCCTAAGGGGGTGATTAGCTCATGATAACAATGCTCCCTTGAGTTGTTTTATTGCTTTTATAAAAAGACTTTATTGTGGGGGAAATGTTTATTTTTATGCAGGAGGAAGATGGAGCTGACAGTTGAGGCTGGTGAGTGACTGTAGCTGTTACTCCTGAGCTGTGGTGCAGACCTTGATACATGTGCTCATTTCTGATACTCCTCAGCTAATCACAATATACTGCCTGGTAATTAAGCTCCTGCTGAACTCACAGTGTGAAGAGAGAAAATAAATACTTCTGGTTCTGCCAGAGGTGAGCAGTTAAAACAAAACAACAGAGCAAAACAAAAGGTTCCTTCTGCTGCAGGGATCATAACCTCAAGAATCTGGAGTACCTCAATGCTCTGGAGACATCAAATCAATTTCTGAGCATCATTTTCCAACAAAACATCTTTCCTTCAGTACAGAAAATGGAAAATTCAAGTCAGAAACATTTTTTATATAATCACTATAGTTAGCAAAATTTCTGAGCATTAAAAACCCAACACAAACATTTCAATCAGTATGTTATTTGTAAGGCTATGACCATTGATTTCACAGCTTAGGTTATCTAGACTTTCCTTACCCTGATATCTAGATCTTTGGAGTTTCTTTCCAAAAAAAGGTTGGCTACAGAACACTGTTTTTACAGTGCCTCCCAGTACAAATCCTTATAAGAAATGTTGTGTTTTCCTGGTAAGTTGTCCAGCTCCTTTTCATGTGAATGAAATGACTTTCCACTTCAGTCTGAAGGTGTGTACATGAAACCTGCTTGATGACAACTAGATGGTTGCAGAATCGGTTCATTATTGATGAAAGGAAAAAAACAAATCCTGAACTGAGTAAACAAAAGTAGAAAAAAAAAAAAAATGACCACAGAGAAAATATGCCAATTCGCACAACAAACACACAAGGAAGAGCTGCTTGTTATAGTCAATAATATAAAACTTTGTCAAGGATGGCTAATATGGTCATCCAAGAACGTCTTGTTCTGGGCATCACTGTGGTGGTTTTTATACATAGAGCTAAATATTCTAGCTTTTTTTCCACCTATTTTCAGTAGAAAGAATTCCTGTGAGGATTTCTAAACACTGTTATTGGCATCTACATTAATCATCAGCATATGCTCTCATCCTTGTTTTGTGTTTTTGTTTTAGATCACTCTTTGTTCTTTTCTTATGGAATCATAGAATCCTTAGTTGAAAGGGACCTTTAAATGTCATCTAGTCCAACTCCCCTGCAATGAACAGGAACATCCACAACTAGACCAAGTTGCTCAGAGCCTGGTCCAGTCTGACCTTGAAAGTCTCCAGTGATGGGGCATCCTCCATGTCTCTTGGCAACCTGTTTCAGTGCCTCACTGCTCTCTCTGTAAAACATTTTTTCCTTATATCCAACCTAAATCTCCTCTCTTTAAGTTTGAAATAATTTCTCTTGTCCTGTCACCACAGACTCTGATAAAGAGTCTGTCCCCTTCTTTTCTGTAGCTCCCCTTTAGATACTGAAAGGCCACTATTGGGTCACCTCAGAGACTTAGCTTCTCCAGACTGAATAGCCCCAGCTCTTTCAGCCTGTCCTTGTAGGAGAGGTGTTCCATTTCTTGGATCATTTTGTGTCCCTCCTCTGGATGCAGTCCAACAGGTCTATGTCTCTCCTGTACTGAGGACTCCACATCTGGTCACAGGACTCTGGGTGAGGCCTCCCGGTGCAGAGTAGAGGGGCAGGATCACCTCCCTCAATCTGCTGGCCACACTTCTTTCAATGAAGCCCAGGATACGGTTGGCTTTCTGGACTGTGAGGTCACATTGCTGGCTTATGTCCAGCTTCCCATCCACCATTAACCCCAAGTCCTTTTTGGCAGGGCTGTGCTCAATCCTTTAATCCTCCAACTTGTATTGGTAGTGGAGTTTGCCATGACCCAGGTGCAAGACCTTGCACTTAGATTTGTTGAACCTCATGAGGTTCTTCTGGGACCACTGCTCAAGCCTGTTTAGGTCTCTCTGGATGGCATCCTGTCCCTCAGGGGTGTTGACCACATCCCACAGCTTGGTGTCATCCGCAAACTTACTGATTGCAAGTTTGTGAATCACACTTGACCCCACTGTCATTGATGAAGATTGAACATTGATGAACATGAGGCATGAACACTGATGAAGTAATTAAAGAGTATCTTTCCCAAACTGACCCCTGGGGGACACCACTCATCTCCATTTCTTGTCTCCATCCAGACATTGAGCCATTGACCACCACTTTCTGGATTTGATCCTTCATCCATTTCTTCATTCATCGAATAGTCCACGTATCAAATCCATATATTTCCAATTTGGAGAGAAGAATGTTGTGGGGTACCATGTCAAAGGCCATACAGATGTACAGATAGATTACATAAGTGGCTTTTCTCTTGTCCTTTGATGCAGTTACACCATCGTAGAAGGCCACTAGGTTGATCAAGCAAGAATTGCCCTTGGTAAAGCCATGCTGGTTCTCCCATATGACATCCCTGTCTTCCATGTGCCTTAGCATAGCTTCCAGGAGAATCTGCTGCATGATATTTCTCGGCACAACGGTGAGAATGACAGGTTGGTAACTCCCAGGATCATCCTTTTTACCTTTCTCAAAAATGGGTATGATGTTGACTTTTTCCAGTCACCAAGAACTTCCCCTGACTGCCATGACTTTTCAAATGTCATAGAAAGTGGGTTGGGAACTACATCAGCCAATTCCCTCAGTACTCTGGAATGCATCTCATTAGGACCTGTTGATTTCTGGATGTTCAGGTTCCTCAGGTGGTCATGAACTTGATCTTCGCTTACAGTGGGAGGGACGTTGATTGCAAGTTTGTGAATTGCACTTGACGCCATTGTCATTGATGAAGATTGAACATTGATGAACATGATGCATGAACACTGATGAAATTAATTAAAGAGTATCTTTCCCGAACTGACCCCTGGGGGACACCACTCATCTCCATTTCTTGTCTCCATCCAGACATTGAGCCATTGACCACTACTTTCTGGATTCGATCCTTCATCCGTTTCTTCATTCATCAAATAGTCCACGTATCAAATCCATATATTTCCAATTTGAAGAGAAGAATTATTCTCCAATCACCTCCTTCCAAAACATTTGTTTGAGGGTTGTGAGATGAGCAGTTACCAGAGAAGAGAAAGGCAAAAAAAGTTGTTGATTATCTCAGCCTTCCTCTTGTCTGTTGTTACCAACTTGCTTATGTCACTCCCTAGGGCAGATATACCCTCCTGGACTTTCCTTTTCTGGTTGAGGTGCCTGTAGAAGCCACATAGATGTCTAATATCTTCCCTTGCAGAAAGAATCTACTGTTAAAAGACAGTCACTTTACTGCAGTAGATTTACGAAAGGCTAAGCAGAGAGAGATCACATCTGCATTTACTCATAGTCATGTGGTCTAGATGTATACCTTCTCAACACTAATCTGTTAACTTCATATCCATCAGATAAAACATAGTCAGAAACCCTCAAATTTTACTTTTCAGAAGGCAAAAGTATACAGACAGCATACTCACTCAGAAGGAAAAGAAGTTGGTTTGCCTTAGAAATAAACATTTTTTTTGCCTTGGTTCACACCAAACAATCTGGCAATTTCATGACTGTTGTTTTGGTGATATGTACAGAATGGTGTGTTACTCAAAGTCTTAAAATATCTTGGAATATTAGTGGAAAAGGTAACTCTAAAGAAACTCATACATAGCATGTAAGCACATTTTGTTTCCTAGATAACAGCTCTTAGTGATAAGAGTTACATATCATATATGGATGCATCAAGCACAGCACAGCATTACTAGCAGGTTGAGGGAAGAGATTATCCCACTCTCCACCACACTGGTGTGGCTTCATCTTGAGTACAGTGTGCACTTTAGAGTGCCACAGTACAAAAATGACATAAAACAATTAGCTAGTGTCCAAATGAGATCTACAAAGATGTTAAGGGTAAAGAGTGCCAGGTATATGAGGAACAGCTGAGGCCCCTTGGTCTGTTCAGCCCAGAACAGAGGGTGCTGAGGGGGAGGCCTCATGGCAGCTGTAACTTCTCATGACAGGAGCAGAGGGGCTGAGCTGATCTCTGCTCTCTGATGATGGCAGCAGGGCCTAAGGGAGCCATGTGGAGCTGTGTCAGGTCAGGGTCAGGTGGGTGTTAGGAAAAGGTTATTCATCAGAGGCATGGAACAGGCTGCCCAGGGAAGTGGTCATGGCCCCAAGTCACTGGATTTCAAGAAGCGTCTGGACAATTCTATCAGACATATGATCTGATTTTGGGATGGTCCTATGTGGAGCTCAGAGCTGCACTCAATGATCCTTATGGGTCCCTTCCAACTGGAGATATTCTATGATTCTATGATTCTATATAGGTAGTCACATAGGGAAGCCATTTGCAGTGTACAACTTTCACTGGTGAACAATACTGCCAATTTTTGAATGCTGTTATTTGGCATATCATCTCTCAACAACAATGTAGGCAATTGAGTATAACACCTCCTTTGCAGAGCACTCCTGTAATTTGTATACTGGGGCTGATAATTGTGAAAAACATTTTCTCATTTTCATAGAAATGAAAAGTTTGAAATTAAATTGGTGAGTAGTCTGTATCAGGTAGATACTTCTCACATTCATTAGATGAGGCCTCACCACGGAACAAACTTACCTGCCTGAAAAAGTAGGAGCTAGCCAGTAGATCTGTCACTGTTCTGTTTAGTAGTCTGTAAATACATACTGTTTAATCAATAGCATTGCTTTACATTGTTAATTTAACCATTGTGTTCTCTTTTCTCATAAAAGACAAAATGAAGTATCCATTTGAAACAAATGAATATTGTATCATAAAAACTATGACAGAACTTTCTGGTCTAAAAAATTACATTGCACAATTTTATTCCATTTTACCATGAAGTTCTCATAGCACTGTTTCCTTAAAAAATCACTTTCCTTTCCAACTACGACATTTAAGATATTTTGCACGTCTTATAATCAAAATTAAGTAGTTCAAATAATTTTTATCCTATCAGTTTACAAGAGTGCTTTACGTAAGTTTTTTTTCTGTATTTGTACGCAAGTTTGCATATGCATCTATGCTTCTCCTCTATAAATGGAATAGTATGGCTAACATTTAAAAAAATATGCAGACATTTTTGTGATTTTTACTGTAATGAAAATATCATCCCTTAATGAACTTTAATGAAACAGTACTTTACATATGGTGTGAAAAGTTGCCAAGAGGTGTAAAGCAATTATTATGACAAAAAGCATGAGTTTTGAAGAGCCATTTCTCTTGTGAAGATCGTGTGTCAGAAAGTAAAAAGAAGAAGTCTTTGAGGAAAAAATTAATTTTAATAAGCTGTTGTGCATGCTTAAAGATTGTATAAATCTAGGCTCCAAGTATAATGTGTAATACCATAATCAGCTAGAAAGCTAACTTGAAATAGGAATCCTAAACAACTGTCTTGCCAGTCTGTGAACAAGACTATTTCATTCTTGAATGATGAAATCTTCATGCTGTAGAAGACTCAAGTGAAGGTTCCTGCCATGTTCCTCTTGCAAAGGCATGTGATTCTTACTCCAGGATCACTAGGCTTCTTTGCTTTCATTATTGCTACCATATTTCCTGGGGTGCTGTACACTGTCTTTGCCTTTTTGTCATGGTTTACCTTCAGGAAATGAAGATTCAAATAAATGCGAATCCTTGTTAAAATCAACATATGCAATTAGGTAAAAAATGAGAAGAAGAAGCATTTCTAGAAATGCTGATGCTTTTTGTCCTTAGTAAGTTGTATTTTCTTCTCAGGCCTGTTACAGCAGCATCAGCATCAGCAAAAATTTGTTAGAAGAAAAAGGACATAATTACTGGATATGGAGTTACTAGGAGTTAACTGATCTAACTGCAGATGTCTCTTTTCATTGCATGGTAGTTGGACTAGATGACCTCTGAAGATTCCTTCCAAATCAAATGATTCTAGAATCTATGATTCTAAGTGATATGACTGTCATGTACCTGGCATGTTAATGTATCTCCATTTGCTGATGCCTGAAGTGCCCATGTATGGATTGTTGCTGTGAAGAAGTTGCCATGCATGTAGTTCAGTTGTATAAACTAATTTAAAACTTGTGCACAGTTTGGTTCATTAAAAAAAAAAAAAGTAGTGGGGGGAATTCTGACGAGAGTTTACTGACATAATGCTAATATTCTCTTTGTCAGTGTATATTCCTCTACAGACCGTTGGGCAGTGGCAGAGAGCTGTTTCTTCTGAGGAACTTCTGTCTGTCTGTGCTTTTGGTAAGTTCTTAATACAGTAGAAGCAGTTCAATAGCTTTACGCTGATAACAAGAACAAGAAAAGCAGTCAGGTCCTTCCCTTTCTACCATCATGCAGGAGCAAATATCTGCAGCATAACACATAGAAAGGGCACATTGGATATACCTGAGAAATTTTCCAATTTAGTCATCAACATGGATTGTTCAATAAGTGGAAGATAAAAAAAGTATAAGAAAGGTAAAAATCAAAATACAAACAGTGGTCAAAACCCAAAGCATTACAAAAAAAAAAAATAATAAAATATCCCTCAGCAACAGAAGTGGTCTGTTTCAGTACAAATCTAGACATCCGCTGGGAGGAGGTAATTGCACTTTTTTTTTTAATTGTTATTCAGTTCCCATCGTCATAATGTATTTATTTCTCTATCTGCAAAAACCCTACTTGCAAAACTTTAATCATTCTTCTCTTAGACTGCCAGGAAGAAATATTCCCTGCTGTCTACTTATCTTCTATATATTCAGTGAGCTCAATAAATCCAGAAGTAAACCATAATATACTTCTGTGTAGTGGTAAAAGGCCATACTATTAGGTCTAGTCCAGCAGTAGATTACTGTCTTAAGTAACTTCAATTTCTTGGAGTTTCAGCATGCAGGTTTTAAGGCACAAGGAACAGTATTGGGGAACACACTCTCAATATTGTTCCTTCAATTTATATAGCTCTTGAAAAGTTCTGTCTGGAGCTCAGAGGACCTTGAAGGCAGCTAGTCAAGTACATCCAGTTCATCATTAACATTGTTAGCCTCTAATTGTAGTGCTTGAAAGCCACTTGCATAATTTGTGTGTTTTCTGGCCACTGTCCTGTTGCCAAGCTTCATAAAGAAGATAATTTTTTGTCTGTATTTAATTTTCACTATCTAGTTGCACTTTTTTAATTCCCATTAATTCATTTTCTTTAGCTTTGTTCTCACTCCCATCTAGTCATCTTGTATGTGTGACTAATTTTAATTACTGTGGCATTCCCAGCTGGGAAGCTAACGGGAGGCTTGATATTGCTTTGGAATGGTGCCCAATAGGGCTGCAATCTCATTGGCCACTTGTGTATTTTCAAATAAGACAACAGAGCATTAGCAATAACATAAGCAAACCCATCTGAGGAACACAATAAATTGGAGGGGAAGAGTGCCCCGCACTTTTCTCTCATAGCGTGCGAGCAGGATCTACTCTGCATCTAATGGAAGCAGCCCAGGAAGTGGGACAAATTCATTATGGGCCCTGACCAGGCTCTGCACAACCATACCTTCTCGTGGCTGCGGTGACACAAAGTCCAGAGTTTGGTTACTCAGGTAGGGTCTTCACTGCCCTGTATCATAGGATGTTGGATCCTTCTAGGAAAGCCCTTCCCTCAGTGGCATCTCTGTCACAAATTGGATGTATAGCTGCTGTTGCAAAGGAGATGAACTTACTGACAGAGTAAAGATGGCTTGTTGGGCAATTAATTTACTTAGATGGGCACATAATCTATCCTGCCAGCAAGGGTACTGGGGTAAATCTGGAGTTCACCTCAAAGGAAGAAGATTTCAGAGTAGCATTTGAACCTAAAAACGTCACTTTTATTTATCTTAGCATATTTCTCATGCATTCCAATAGATGCTTCACATAAAGAGCAGGAAATGGCTCAGAGGCAAAATGTCCTCAGAGGAAAGGGAAAGAAATTTGAACCTCATCTTCCTACAAGAAGCACTTGAAATAATGAGAATTAAAATACACACACTGAAAAAAGCAGAATGTATAAGAGCGCTTTCGCTACAGTAAAGTGGAGAGGATTTCTGGATATGTAAGACTTAAAGGTTTGGAATAGCTGGAAAACAGGCAGATGAGGCAGCAAGTGATCAGCATGTCGTAAGCAGCCATATCCTAGAATGCCATTGTCACCGCTAATCTATTACAAAAATAACTAACTTGTAGTCCTTATGACTCTAAATTAATATGATGTATTTATGAACTGAAATAAACTTTATCCAGTGGCAGCAGTGCTGGCTGATTACTTGTGTAACTATCTAAGCTGTTCATGCAAGAGTGATGATTTTGTTGCAAAAGGTTTCACTGTGTTTTTTTCCTGGTCAAGTTACTCTCCAGTGATACCACATATGTTCACTTATTTAAGGCAAAGCTCTTAATCGCCAGACTCAAAGCTGAAACGAAGCTTTGGCTCTCCTTTCTCTTTACCCTCTGGCATGCTTAAAACTTGTGTGGTATCAAAACTGTAAATATCAGCATTTTCTGCAGCAGAATTTCCTGGATGATTGCTGTTTTGCTGCTGACCACAGCCAACCCCAGCTTGGTGCTATGCAGCCTGACAGCTCTTTCATGCCTGGCCCATGAATGATTCTACATTCACTTTGTCCTCAGAGCATCATCCATTAGACTGTTAGATCAAATCTAATGAATCACACTGAAAAAAATCCTGCCTGAAGTGGCCCTCCCAAAAGCTCAGTGGTTTCAGTAGTCATTTGCCATGTGGGTAACACGCACTCAGTCTTGTCTAAGGGGAGATGAGCCTACATGTCCCAAGACACTTTCATAACCACTGGATTGTCAAGTATCTTTAGGTGAAATATTCATCAGAACAGTCTTCTCTATCCTTAATATCAGCCTCTAATGTCCTTGGGCACTTTGTGTCCTAACCACTAAGTCACACACACATGAAGTCCCACTTTCTCTGGCTCCAAGAATATATAAATAGTCTGCACAGACAGAATCAAAATGTTCCTGTGCCCTCTGTCATAGCTTGATTAATATGTGCTTTCTTCGGACATGATGTGAATTTAAATTATGAATGCCAAGGTTAAAAAAAAAAGGCATGTGTCACTATTTTATTCTATGGTGTTTTGAAAGAGAAATTTATTTCAATTTCTTAAGGGCTTATATAACTAGAAAAAGTTAAAAAAATTTGGTGTGAATGAATGAATTGGCATCTTCTGTCAATAGAGTTAGGTATACAATGAATGAAAAACTGTCACCATCCTTCTTCAACATTTCCCTGAGGGTGTTTTTAAATACAGAGCTTTAGCAAGTGTCCCTTGTCCTAAGAGAGTGCTAGCTAGCATAGACAAAAGGTGTCCATGCAAATGGACACCAGTGCATCCACTGCTGTCATCATAATTCTATCTACATTAAAAATCACTCATGAGAAGACTGGATGAAGCATGATTATGTCATTGAAAAGGCGTTTAGTCCAGGTATCAAAAGGGGTGCTCTGAAGTACATGTAAATTTCCTTTATAAAAAGCTGACAAAACTGACATTCTTAGCAAAAAAAAAACCAATAACCCACAACACCAACCAACCAACCAAACAAACAAAAAACAAAACAAACAAATATCAGCAAAAAAATGAACTATAAAGTCTGGACAGGATAAATCATTGATCTTAACTTAGCGTGCACCTGTGAGGAAGCTTTCCATTCAAAGAAAATGGGGGAAAAAAAAATCACGGTGTAATTTATTGATACTAAGTGTTATGAAGCAAGACGAAGAGATGAAGTTGTCATAGAACAGTTTGAGATTACATGTGTCAAATTGCACACGTAAGCACAGAATTCCTCCTCCTTAGCAGCCTGTTTCTCAGAATAGAACTGATAATTATTTGTAGAGGAAATTCTGAGGTTTTATCATTCTGTGTTGGAAATGTGAAAATGGAAATTGATAAGTACTGGTTTAAAATGGTTAATAAGTAATTAAATACTGTTTCTAGAGAAGGTAGACATGACTTTTTTTTTGGTTCAGATGCTGTGAAGTGTAGTTAGTTCTTAGGAAGAAACAGTGATCTCAGAATGAATGAGGGCTGTCTTCAACACTTGCATTTAATGCTGAAACGGTTGAAGGATATGGTTCATACAGAGAACTGCTGAGTACAATAAAAACTAATTTTGTCTCTGTGAGGAGGATAGGAAAAAGTTGAAGAATTGCTATCTGATCTGATCCATATTTTTTATATGTAGACTAATTTCTTCATGAAAAACAAAGGAAAGTGGGACTTCAGGTGACACGTAAGCAAGCATCCTAACCAACAAATACTTTGAGAACACAGCAAAAACCTGGTGAGATTTTATCACTTCAGTGTCACTTGAATAAATGCTATTACTATAAATATATATAAGTATATATTTATATGTATAAATA
This sequence comes from Pavo muticus, assembly GCA_016647715.1. NCBI lineage: Eukaryota > Metazoa > Chordata > Aves > Galliformes > Phasianidae > Pavo > Pavo muticus. The sequence goes on along the minus strand of JACDJE010000030.1, from coordinate 1,259,024 downwards.
ATACTATTACTATCAATCAAGTGTTACTGATTGTTGATTATCACTGAGCAAACATCATTGAAATACAGATTTGGTAGTCTGTTTTCTGTTTTCATGCTGAGTACCCAGACACTGAAATTTATGGGAACTCATCATTGCAATAACATTTTTTGCTTTATTTCTCATGCTGTTTGTTTTAGGGGCGAAATGCCATATTTCATGCCTGTTGGTTAAGTATTATTAAGAGGACCCTGATCCAAGAGTTGAAATTATTTTAAATTATTATTATTATTTACAGTCTCATTTTTTTGTTGCTTATTACACTAGCTTCTTAGGTTTTCAGCCCAGGACGACAAAGTTGCCTGCATGGGATGATTCCATCTAAATTTTACAGTCAGTTGGCTAAGGGCTTCTGTTGGTTTTGGTCTTGAAGTTCTGCTCCCACTGAAAATCCAAAATAATTGCATACATTGACCTTGAGCACTCTTTTGCACCACAGAATTAAATGGCTTCCTTCCAGTGATAATGGATTTTCAAATTCTATGATTCCTTATTTGAAAATCTGTTCAAACATAAGGAAAATAAAAAGTGCCGAGTAAATGCAACAGGGTATTTCAAAAAGTCTACAAAAAGATGATGTTAATCTGCACTATTATACATTAATTTCTGCAATGCTTGTTCTCTTTTCGTCAGCTTAAATTCCATGAGTCACATTTAATGCTGTGTATTTTGTAGACTCATATCTTCTTATGTTTGTGGGCCTCATTTTTCCCATTGCAAAAGCCTATTTTATGTAACCTGAACTCTCTTAGATTCAGAAGTGTCACTGCTATTGTGTACTGGTGTAGCTGAAAGAACATTCGGATTTGTTGTGTAAATGTGAGAACATGCCATCTGTTTGGCAATGGGAAGCTAAAAACTGAGAGAAAACATTAGAGGTGTTAGAACACCTACCAGCTGGAAACTGAGGGAAAACATAGGAAGAAATAAAATATCTGCCAGTTGGAAAACAAGAAGATACAGCTGGTTGCAAAATGGTGGCTTAAGGGATGCAAATTCAGGAAGCAAGTTGCAGGAAGATATGCTGGGAAAACCCTCCTAAAGGCAGCCTTAAACTAGGAAATTAGGTGATGTGAAGAAATTGCTGGGGAAGGTGATGTTGAAAGGGTTTCCCATTGCACTGTAGATACCACTGTTCTGTCACATTATATGTCTGTGATATTTACACTTCCAGACAAAAGTGAGGAGAAAATGATATTAAGGGAAGGAACCAAATAATTTCAGTAGGAAAAATTACAGGGTCATTGTGAACTCTGCAGTGGTCTCTGTGTGGTTCTGCAATTAATAACTTCAGAAGCAGAGATAAAAACACTCTACTGCTCCTGTTTATTTGATGGCCTTGATTAATTAAAATACAAGTTTCCTTTAAAAACTCAAGACTGCCTTTAATTATATTAGTAAGTGTGGCACTTTGTTCTTCGGTAACATTACATAGTGTATGCAGCCAGTTTTGCTGATTGAAGAGGTTTAAAAAATAAGGCAGGCTGTGTGGACATTTAGTAGCTGACTACAGCAAAATTGGTTAATGACTAGTATCGTCTAAATGAGGCAGCAAGCTGAAAGACTCATAATCTCTCCCCATGCACAAATTTTAATTAAATAATTATAATGTCCTTGTTGTAATTATTTATCAGTAACTATGCTCCTGAGTATTGTCTCTTTTGCTTTCATCTGTTCTGTCAGCTCAGCTATACAATAAAAAAAATCAGTTTCAAAGATCTGGTATGATTAATTCTTATTACCGAGGGTCCTATTCTGATGCCATTATTCAACCTGATTAGTACTTTACTGCACAATTAGTCACATTGAATTCAGCATTTCTCTTTATGCAGTAAGGTGCTGCTCAGTGCAGCGACAGAATTGGACCCCAACTAACAACAGGTTCGGAACTCATGGTCTAGAAGTTCATCTGGTTTACACTTTCATCTTTTGAATGAGTTGCCTACCAGGAAAGAATTAAGCCTCATGAAGGCTTTGGGTGTTTCCAAGGCTAGTTCAGACACCAGGTGTGTGTCATCTCACATAGGGATATTGAACTTATATCTCCCTGCTGAAGTGCAGGTCCCATGCACATGAGCAGGACTCATTTTTCAACTTACAATTGTCCATCGTTACTATAGATTCTTGTTTTAAGCAGCAACCTGGTTGTCCTCACTGAGGACATGGAAGATCTGCATTCAGTAGTGCCCTCACCCTCACCCAGTGGGGACCATCCGCCATTTTTCCACATTATGGAAGACTGTTTTGAGTTATAATAATTTGGGAAGTAGGCTACCATGCTATTTATCACAAGTGGAAATTGCTTTCTGTCACACAGGTATGAACTCAGGTAAAGTCCCTTTGCAGGTCACTGTAATTTCCATCTGACCTCTAGTTTCTTGACATCTCAGCAAATAGAAATAAAATCGCAATTTTAAATAAAATTAAAAGAATTTCTTGTTATTAAGTTGTTTTCTTTTAACAGGTGAAGTACCTTCACACAGCAGAGTGCACGAATACTCTAATCCCAAACACACTGATGTCTCCACTTGTGATGCAACACAGAAAAAATAGCTCTAATGACATATGGAAGAAAAGAATGGAGTATCTCAACAGTTTACTCTTACAGCTGCCAACAACCTGGAAACATCAGCATAAGAAAATTGCATGTATTACATAAAGAAAAAAAGCAACACAGTAACTGTGGGACAAAATGCAGTATAATGCTTTATAACTGTGATCCTGCTGCCTCTCAATTAGCTTCTTTGGCTATCATCAGCACAGCCCTACTAATGCAGCTAGATGGCTTCAGAAACTGCACTGCCTCAGCCAAGTTGGTTTGTTTATGCCTGCACGGCACTTTGTTGCTAGCCTGAAAATCCAAAAATAAGGAATAAAAGGGGCTAAATTAAAGAAAACCTAATTCTATGAGGTACGCCTTGAACCAGCAATTAATTTTTTTCAGAAAAGACATTCCTTTGCTAATGTACATGTCACACTTCAGAAATCTCCTGTTATGTTGGGGATGAAATTTCTAGGCTGGGGAAGGGAGAGGGCAAGGGGACAGGCTCTTTGTTTCCATGCACAGATGAGTTAGGACACAACCTCGATACAGAAGCAACTCAGTTCCAGGCAAAATCCCAATCAGCATGCAGAATCATACTTATCTTTATCTACCAATGAATATTTAGATGGCTAGTAGAAAGCTGTTGAACAGAATGTATACTAAGCATTAATGAATAGATTTACAGTGTGATTAATATGAGGTCAAAGATAGATATACAGAGAATAGCACAATAATATGAAAGACTAATGGGTAAAACTGATCAAAATTGGAATATAATAGTTTCTATAGAAATTTTCCCTGCAGTAGGTGTGCTGCTTTTCCTTCAAGGTCAAATTTTCTTAAAAGCAAATTTCCGAATTTGAAAATTCTGTTCAGTTTCTGGGTATTAAATTCCTTAGGATAAATAAAAAATTTACAAATCTGGATTCCTGGGAAAACTAAATTTGAATATTAAAATACATATGTAAGAACAATGTATTTACAGAAAGAAAGAAAAAAAAGGGAATATAGTTACATGTAACTATTCTTAAATAACAAAAGCTTTTGCAGAATCAATCGGGATAAAACTTTCTTGCATAGGAAGACAAGCTATTAGTTGCCAACACTACCTCTTCTATTGTGTGTATGTGTCTGTGTGTTTAGAGACGTGACGAGTTGTTTCTGTACTTCTGAGACTATAAGCGAGTCAAAGTGAATGTCTCAGCATTCTACTTTCTAAAATGGAAAGTATTGGAATACCTTAAGTTATATTTTTGTATTGCTCAGTTAAGAGGTATTATACAGTATTATGAAATCTTATTCAAGGATATGCAATTGACAGAAAGTGGGAATGGCTTGGAAAAGTCGGAAATGTGTAAGAAGACTTAATTTCATTGAACTACAGAGTGGCTTGGGTTGGAAGGGACCTTAACTGTTATTTAATTCCAAACTCCTTGTTATAGAATCCCCATCCAAACTGACGCTGTACACCTCCAGGAATAGGGCATCCATCCGTCCATGGGATTCTCTGGAAAATCTGTTCCAGTGCTTCACCACCTTCTGAGGAAACTCTTTACTCTTAACATCTAACCCAAATTTCCCCTCCTCATTTAAAACCATTCCTCACATCCTGTCACTATCAAATCATGTAAAAAGCTAGTCTCCATCTTGTTCATAAGCACTCTTTTTCTGCAGGGCTGCTCTCAATGAGTTCTCCCAGCCTGTACACATATCTGGGATTGCCCAACCAAGGTGTAGCATGTTGCATTTGGCCTTGTTGAACTTTATTCAGTTCTCATGGGCCCACTTTTCACATTTATCCAGTTTTCTTCAAATGGCATCCCTTCCGTCTGTTGCATCAATTACACCACTCGGCTTGGTGTTGTCTACAAAATTCCTGAGGGCGCACTCAATCCCAGTCAGTCATTCACCTGATCTGTTCACCTTGTTCTTCCCAGGTCACAGTCTCCAACCAGCAGGATAGAGAAGAAAACTATCTCCACTGCCGATCCCTTTAATATCTTTCTGAGGGACACAAAATACCTTTTGATGTTTTGTAGTCTTCTTGTTACAGCCTCATGTGTCTGTCTTAAAGAGCAGCAATGGTTAGTAGTCCTCCAGCATTATCAGGGATGGCAGTTGTTTCTTGAATATAAGCCACTGTCAGGCAGAAAACCTCCCTATAGAGATTTTCTGGATGACAGATGGGTGCTTCTACGCTTCTCAGCAAGGAGTTCCCAGTTACTAACACCTTTCGCCTTTTTTTTGGTGGCACTTGTTCTAATATGGGTGCTTGGTTGGACCAACTTAATGGTCAGCCCTTCTTGGGTCTTGATTGTTACCCACGCCTTCCCCTCTTTCCAGCCCCAGAGGCTCGGACCTGCTGCATAGGGGTACTTCAGGATCAGGGGGGAGAGGCTCCTCTTTCTGCTCTGAGCAGAGGCCGGGGTCCAGTACCCCTCATCTTGTGCTGTTGCCATTTGTCTCCTCAGGATTGGAAGAGGGCTTAGCACTTGGTTCACCGCACTCCCTGGGGCTGCCTTTGTACCTGTGGGGATGTCACACCGCTGTTCCTGGCCCTGTCCACATCTCATTAGCTGATCTCCCGAGGGTTGGGGGCTCTCAGCAGCTCTGGGCAGCTCAATGCTTGCCCTGAGGGCTCCTTGATTTCAGGATCCCCTTCTCACACTGCAGTCCTTCACTCTGCTGCAGAACACATCTGCACCAGAGCTGATTGCCTCAGAGAGTCAATTTCGTGCTGAAAATGCTGAAATATACATCTTTATTCAGAATACCCTGTGATAGTTAGGTGTAAATAGAAGATATTTTACTCTCTCCTTAGGCAGTTCATTTACAAAGCAGAATTGCTCTCTAAAAACCAATCAGACATGAAGATGTGGCTAGGTTTGTACAGATACCACTTACACCATTTCCTCTGGTAACGGGTTAGCTGATGAATATACAACAATCAAAGGGGGTAAAAGTTTATCATCTTCGGTTATAATACATAAATTAAGGAGAAAAGTGTTGATTCCTAAGCTGCATGCAAATATTAATCGGGAAGGGAAGACAGGACAGTAAACCAAACAGAGACATGGCTTACACACGGACAACAACAACATCATTTACAGAGAGCTCCACAGGTGGTGCCTGGTGCCAGCTGGGGTCCTGCATGTTTCCTAATGCTGGTACCTCTTGCTGGGGATGGCATGGACAGAGAGAATCTCTTACCTCCAAGTGGTGTTTGTGTTCACAGCGCCCAAAATTCTGTCTAACATTTATGTGAATGACAGACACGAGTCTGGGCAATGTCCCTTTGCATCTGCTGGGTTTCCTGCTTAATGCTCCTCTTGAGAAAGTCCACATTATGCAAAATGAAAAATAGATATAAATCTTGTTGGAAGCAGTTAGACTTCTCACATGGAAAAAAATCATTTTTTACAGACTGAATACTTATTTTCAATGAAAAGTTTTTAAAAAAGGCTAATAGTCAAATCAAATTAAAACAGTTAGAAATTCTTTAACTGTATCAGGAAGAACACACTAAATAATGTCTAGGTCAACTGGACCACTAAAGTTGTAATTAAAAGGATGAAGAGATTGTGGAGAAATTACATGAATTCTTTGTAATCAGTCTTCACTAATGAGGATGAGGCAGACATTCCTAACTCAAGGTTAATTTTTACAGATGAAGCATTCTCAGAGAGAGTGGCCTCTGAAGATGAGGCATTAGAGAAACTAGATAAAGTTAATGGCAGAAAATCCCTGGGGCTGGATAGTATTCATTTGAGAGTTTTAAAAAGGAAAAACAAAAAGTAGCTGAACTACTAACTGAAATACATAATATACCTCTAATAGCAGAAGCCATTCCTGAGGATTGATTTTTGTCTAAAGAAAGAAAGAACAAAGGATGACCTTGGGAATTACAGAAAAGAGAACAGTGCTATAGTACCACAGAAATTGTCCGAAACCATTTCCATAACTGCCCATTAAAGGACATTTTAAAACTACCCAGGTACTAGCGCTGTAAATATATGATACATTTTTAAAATGGTCTTCACAGCTTCTATGGGTATAATTTTTATTTTCCAAGCTTACAGAATTCCAGGAAGAAAGCCACAGGGGTACAGCTAGGAATACAAGTAGATACAATTTACCTTGACTTCCAAAAAACGTCCGACATTGTCCCTTACTAAGGACTATTGCCAAACACTAACAGCAGCAGACTGATAACAAGAAAAAATGATTGTGTATCAAAAATATGGTTTGGGAAGGGATGTGGTTTGTGAGTTCTGCTCATGGCAAGCTGTCCAGTGGACTCAAGGTTAAACATAAAATAAATTCATATATGATCTGGAAGAAGGGATAGTCAGTTCTCCCAGGCAAATTTTCATTTTGCAGAGGCCAGGAGATCTGTTATGCCATCACATAAAAAAAAGACAACAGCAATCTATGGGACAGCCCACCACTTCCTAGTTGCACCTCTGAGCCATGGATCATGGACATTTTTGGAGAGCATGAGGAGGTGATTACGCAGTTCTCAGTACTCGCAGTGGGATGTGCTATGCAGAGCTGCTGCAGAACTGTGGGCTCATATTTAAAAATAAAATGGAAATTGCAAAACTAAGCCTGATGAAGGAGGGCAAAGGTCACTTTCTAATGTGTAGAAATAGAGGAGGAAAAGATACCAGGATACTTCTTCAAGCCAAACATCTGAGATGTTCTCATTTTACCTCAATACTATGGTTAGTTAAGGGCTCATCGACTCTGTCCTTTATTCATGAAAGAAATAATTATTTTTGGTGAAGTTTTAGTTTTCTAGGGATATTAAATTTTTGGAGGGAGTTACAGAAAGAAACAACATAGTGAAAGTCACTATGAATAATAAAGACAGGCATAAATCACTGGTGATAATACAAGATAAATGACTTGACCAAAAATATTTCAGAAATAATTCTGTATCTCAAGTTCTCTCGTAATCTATTATTTCCTGTGAAAAAAAGTAGATTGATGCCAAAAACCAGTTTCCATCCTAATCCAGCACTTACCTATTTTTTTCTTTAGCAGATCTATAAATAAGTTTTGGCAGGCACTAACTTGCTTAGTGAATCACTAAATTGGGAATACTGTTTAGTAAAGCAGTAGCTATAGTTCTCACAATGGTTATTGACAACAGTGAGAGTAGAACAATACAGCTTTTGACATCCTAACAACCTCAGTGTTGACAAAAAGTGAATCTTTATAGCTTCAGCTAGTGTTTAAAAAGAAGAATTGTGGCTTTGTGTCTTTCTTACATTTATGGACTATTCTTTTTGTTGCTGAGCTGGCAAGGTATAGACAACTATTCTTTAAATTGCCCTTGTAGCTATATAACTAATGAGGTGCTGCAACTTTCCAAGAGGGTAGACAGAAATAATAATTCTTAATGTAACAGTATTACATCAGGGCTTTTACCAGTTTGGCTGGTCTTGTTAAAGGCATGATTTCTTCTTAATTGTAACCAAATATGCCAGTGAAACTTTCTCTGGCACTTTGTCTGTAGACCAGGCCAGAGTGACTTTTTCATTTACATGTTAATAGAGTCAGCTCCACGTTAAGTTAATTGAAGAATATGCATAAAGATTTGTTTGCTCTGTGGACAGATGCAATGGAAAAATCTGTTTAAAGCCGTACACTAGGGTATGAATATTGATGTGAATGGGAGAGTAAATTACTATGGAAAAGTCATTTTTATCTCATATGCAATATAGTTTGAATTCCGTGGAGGGAAAAACATATATGCAGTTTCATACATTCCTTAGTTTCAAGTAAGACACAGCAGTGATTAAAAAACTAATATACTCTTTGTTTCCCTATTGTGCTTCCTGCAGCATTTTTATATTTCTAGTTCTAAATTGCTGATTCGCATCTGTCAGGGTGAACATCCTTGAGTTAAATATGAGTGCAGTATATCTTTGAAGCCTGAAGAGATCAGATCATTGTGTGGCATATGCTTGTCCTTTCCCCTTGCATTTTCTTCATGTCCTCTTTTGAAGTCATGTGAAAGCAGAAGGTTTCCTTTCATGGGTCACGGGCAAAGAAGGTGAGATCCAGATTCCCTTGAGCTTGAGGTTGGAGGATGCTTTCTTTGGCCACAGCCCGTTGACAGATTTGCCTTGAGCGTTATATACATGCAGATGGAGATGACGGTTTACAGGCCGGGACTGCAGGAATTTGATGCAGACTGGAGAAGTATGGGCATTCATGCATTTGAGGGCATGGAGCTGTGTAAAAGGGATGTCCAAAATATTTAACTGAATAAAAGAGAGACACAAAACTAACTAACTAACTAATTTCCTTTCAGACAGCTTTTTTGTAACTAAACAGCTCAGGACTCAATTCTCTTGTCTAAATATTAGTATTAGCATTTTAATACTATCTCAGTGATCCTATTGTAACCTGCTTTGCCTGCAGCTGTCATTGAGTAAGAATACAGATCTCTTTCACACATCCTATGTTATTTCTGCCACCCTCATCTGGATAGCTGAGATAATTCAGAACCTCTGAAATGGCAGTAGACACCTATGTTTCAGAAATAAGCTGAGCTTTCAGGATGGGATTCAGTTTGAAGTCACCTGGATATAGATATCTACATGTAGCTCTTGACACATGACCTGAATGCCTAAGTCCCAGTAATAGACCATGAGATTGAACTCAATTGCAAAAACAGAGTGCCATTTGAGATACCCTGGGGATATCTGAGACATCTACATGGGGCTGGAAGACATGGCACAGATCTGAGACCTTTAAGAGTGGAAGCTGAAGGACAGATGGGACTCCTTACATGTCAGAAATGCCAACACAGAATTTTGTTTTGGCAACTGAATGGTGAATACTCTTCAGTATTTAGTGAATACTGAAATAATGCAGTTTTCCTAAAACATTGTTTCAGCACTTTCACGGAAAGTAATGTTTTATAACATTTTTCTGTATAATATTCAACTTAGAAAAATAATGTTACTAATCATAGTATTGCTAAAGAAATATTCATAAGGAAATCAAGGCATATTTGGCATGTTGGCATGGTTGTAGAAAGTGAGGGAGAAAGGCAATGCCATACATTCCTGGGTCAAATTTTTATATAACTTTTATATAAAAGCAGATTAGAGGGGCTCTTTCCATTAGCAGAAAACTTAAACTTGAAAAGAGATGAATAATGACAACTAACCAACCAAACTTTTTTTGACAGTTTGGTGCCGGTCAAGTGTCAAAGCCAGAACAAAGAAATAAGATTGAAAGAACAGTAAAATCAGACACTTTTTGTGACAGATAATTTTCAGGTTGACTACGAGATAAGCCTGTTCTCAGGTGGGTGGATCTACTGTTTTTAAAGCAATTCTGGATCATGGCAATGTCAACAATATTGTTTAAATTAGATTTCTCTTTTCAAGTGGAAAAATACCTTGAATAATAGAAAAATAATTAATTGTATTTGTTTTCCTCTCATGGATTTTTAGTATACAGTGCTTTGTGGTGGTTGCTTAAATCCTGAATTATAGGAGTGCCAGAGTATGTAAGCGATAGAGAGAGAAGTTGAGGGGGCCAAGCCCAAAGCCCAGGCTCTGCAGTGCTCCCTTTGTAATGGAGCTCCCTTGTCTAGCAAGAACCATCTCAGAGGTATGTGGAATGTGTCTGTCACAAGCCTACTTTTATTTTGAAAAGCGCTGAAAAGGCCACGGAAAACTCTACACACAAATAAGCAGATAGGTCTTCACATGCGTAATGAAGCTGTGCCCATGTGTCTGTGGGGGGGTGTGCATCCAATTTATCGTTGCACTTCTTCACACTAATGTATAGTCGAGATTCAATATTTGCTACACTTTGCCTTTGCACTGCTAGCAAGTTTGTACCTTATAAATTGCTATGGATTCTCTTTTGAATGTTTATTTCATTTAGCACACGGATCTAATAAGACTGAGTCAACAGGCTCAGGGCTGCTAATCCAGCCCTGTCAGATATGACGTTATACAAACAGGGTGTCTGGTTTCATTGGATAGAAGCTGGATTTGCTGGATACCAACAGTTCGGTTGCTTTATACAACCTCCTAACAGCTGAAAGAAATTGGAAACAGTTAAGGAACCTTTTATTTAGGGCAGACAAAGATTAAAATTGCAAAAAGGAAAGAAGAAACAAGGTCAAAAACATATAACGTAGCTCTCTAATGTAAATTTAGGTCTGTAATGCAACTACATTGAGTGTGGTTTTGCTGTCTCCGTATACTATGGTTGCACCGGGAACTTTTGGATATCCCCATCAGCTCAACTAATTTAAGCACATCAAATAGCTGTTTGGAGGCATCTGTCCCTTCACAAAAGCTCCAGGGAACTAAGCTCCTGAACTTAGGTGCTTTCTGTCACACCTCAGTTAGATGACTGAGACAGTATTAAGTAGATGGTGTAAAACTCCTCTTCGTAGTCAGTCAGTGGACCATCTGAAAACACACATACTCGCAAACCATTGGAAAGTGAAATGGAGAAGTGGGGTCATTGTAAAGCATGCCATCTTGAGCATTTGCATCCTAACAATAGGCTTTCTGGTGACACAGAGTTAGAAAAACATCCTTCTATCACTGGACTATATAAAATTGATAGAAAGACATTAGCAGTAAAGAGTTTTCAGATCAGGATTTAGCCTCCTGGGGATAACAAAGAAGACTCTGAAAGATACACAACAGCATTTTGGCAATTGGGTACCATGCTTTACTAGGTTACTTAAGACATTACAAGTACCCGTGTACACCATTAAAGCTATTCCAGTGTGGCGTAGACTGTGCAAGCTGAGGTCGTAATATGCCAGCTGGAGAATATTAGGGAAAAATGTTCCTTCCATTTCTGCTTAATGTTCTGATGAAAATAAAGAAGTCAGTCACTTGTGCTGTGGATGTGTTTACTTACAGTACTTTATAACTACCCTTCCTGACTTACACCCACTCCTGTAATATCTGTTGCCATTCCCAATTCTTGAATTTCTCGAAGACATTTCAGAAAGGCATGCTTTGTTCCTCTGATGTTTCTTTTGTGGGAATAAAAATGAAGGAATTAACAGTAGCTAAATGTTACTGTAGTTGTTTGGGGCTTTTTTTTTTATAATGAAACTGTGTTAGAAAGAAAAATTAAATAAACACATAAGCCACATTTGGCAGTAGTCTACATAAAAGTTTTATGGAGACAAAACCCTATAGGTTTCTTTTAAAAATAATTATTCCGATATGCAAATTTAAATTGTGCATTATTCATTTTTTGTTAAATAATTTTCATTTGCTTTGCCGCTCTTATAATAAGAATCTGCCAACAGGGTTTCCTCTTAACTCATCTAAGGAAGGCTGTGAAGAACACTCCATATTTAACTCTCTTTTAGATCACTGCGGCTTGAGAATACTTTTAATCTCTTTTCCATTTATAACTGTACTGCTTGACCTTTTTGCAGCAAGGTGTCTTGTATATAAAATGTCAAAGAGAGGATTATAGACATGGGACAAAGATATAGTTTAATTAAAAAATGTCCTGTGAGACTGAAAAAGGTTACTGGCCCAGATCACAAATATTTAATGCCAGATTACTATTTATGATGTTAAAATAACAAAAAAAGGGTTTATGGGTAACTTGTAATTGACCAACCTTTACAGGTGCATATGATAATATTAAGCTTCAAGTAATAACTTTCATATTATCTTGGAAATTAGTTTTAAAAATTTTAAGAAATAGCTCCTTAATGTTTTCTATGTGTTAGAGACCTGTTTTTTACAAAATGAAATAGATTAGTGGTTTAAAGTTTGTTTTTAATTCAAAATGGTACAGTGGGAGAGCACAAAATAAATTATGTGATTTGGTAATTTATTCATGTGTTCATTAGTTTATGTCTCTGACATTTAAACACAGATAGGAGAATGGTGCCAGGCCTTTGGGTATCCTGGAGTGGAGACCTTGCATGTCTCCCAGTGTTACAAGTGTCCATGCAAAATAGTTGTAATTAGCACACAGACCCTAGATAAGTTCCCAGTCACTGTATTATTAAGTTACTGTCATATGGGTCAATGAATATTGATTTTAATCAGTATTTAGTACTGGGCAGTTTACATAGTTCCCAGCCTGTTTATTGACTATGGATTATTTCATTTTTTATCAGTTTACTTCTCCCATGTGCTGTATGAACCTAATAGATCACTACAAAGCAGGATGCATAGCAGCTGGGCATTGCAGCACTCAGTGCTCTGGCTCCTTTTCCCATCTTGAGAATCTAACCCTAATGCCCTCACAATGTACAATAAAATCAGAGATTTATTTTATTACTACGTGTATCCAGATTTAAATCACTATAGACTATTAGTGCTCAGTCAAGGGTTTTTCAGGTTAGGTATGGATCTGTAAGCAAACACTATGATGTTTTTACATTCTAAATTATTCAGTACATTTGCAGTTTTTAGCTAACACTTTATATAAGCAGTAAATAGAACTCACTATAAAACTATTAACATTTATTGATTTTAGCACTATTTTAAGACATGTAAAATTCTTCATTTCTAACAAGTATACCACAGTCATGTAGTCTGGCCCTTTCCTCATCCCTCTGTATTCATTTCTCTTCTGAAATAATAATAAAAAAAATTCAAATGGATTATGTGGGACAACTGCCTTTAGTATCATCAACTAGTGATTTTATGGGTCATGTTAAATCCGGTCAGTGCCATCAAATTTACACTCCAGATATGACACAAGTAGCATCTTCTTGATGTTATCATTTCCAAAGAACAGGGACACCTACAGCTAGATCAGGTTGCTCAAAGCCCCGGCTATCTTGACCTTGAATGTCTCCAGGGATGGGCAACCCCCACATCTCTGGGCAACCTGTTCCAGTACTTCACTATCCTCATCGTAAAAACTTTTTTCTTATATTCAGTCTAAATCTCCTCTCTTCTTAATATATTTTTAGAACAAATTTTCTTAGACACAGGGCCATGGCTTCTTTCTGGGTATACAGAGAATGGAAATAATCTTTTCCTTCTGTTCCAATAGCCCTCTTCAGTTCTTATTTGGTGGGTACAATTTTGAAAATATGGATAAATAAATCATCGATTAATAGGATTTGTTTTGGTGATGCCCATTTGAACCAGCAAAAGGCTTGAAAGGCTGCCCTTATGAAGTGTGCATTGCTCATTCACTTCAAGAGTTATCTTGAATGCTGCTCTTATGTAGCAGCAACCCTTAGTCAGGGTATATATACTCGGGGTATGATTTCATGTTACAGCTAAATTAAACTAAGGGCTTGGTTCCAGTAAAAGCAGGAGATGTCAGTTGCTCTCCTGCCTACTCTGTTCTTCTTCCTCTCCCCTCTGTTCCCAGCTGCTTGATCTTTTCCTCCTTTGCGTCACTGTGGTACTCATCTGTTCACACGGTAAGCTGGGTCAATCTACTAACCTGGCAAAAATGCTGCTTTTTTTTTTTTTTTGTTTTTTTTTTTTTTTTTGGTAGGATTTGTTTTCTTAGTTTTTTTTCAACTAAATTGGCTACCATCAGATGATCACTGAGTGGGGCTGGTGGAAGTACATGGGGTCTATGTGTGTGTGTGTGGGGAGAGTGGGGTGCAGCAGGACCCCCACTGGGGTACCAGGGAGCCAATGCCTTGGCTGCAGCCTCCTCCAAGATGCAGTTGAAGACAGAGTTTTTGTGGTGATTGTGGGCCCTCCCCTCTTCTTGATTTCCCCTTGAACTTGCTTGCTGATCCCTCCAGTTTTTCATTTCAAGAGAGGGTTTATTGGAGGACAACTGGATAATCAGCATGTGCATTTGAAAAGAGGCCTGAGGGAGGGTTGTAAACACTCTGCCCTTCCTATTTTTCTGAGGCATTTGTAACTCTATCCCAAACTTTGGAAGCCATAGTATGCAACACGCCTAGAGACCCAGATGACTTGAACTCTAGACTTGGAAAGCACTCTGTTCAGTGCAAAGTTTTGACCAATGAATTTAAAAACTGAAAACATTTTTAGTCAAGTTCACACTTCTTGAGCCAAACTCATTTAAATTCTCAGAGCTAATCTTAAACTGCAAGCAGACTCACTTCATTTGTTATATGCCCAGTAGCTATTGACAAAGATATTACTCACTGTTCTTGTCTTTCTGTTTTTTGGTGGTGTTTTTTTTCCTTTTTCTAGAGAAATCTTCCTTATTTTCCCGTGTCTTTCACATTTTCCATAATCCATCAGATTTCATATTATCGGATAGTTTGAAGATGTATGTTCAGATTTCTTTGCTTGCTTAGCAGTATGTAAACACTGGAGACCACATTAGACTTATAAGACATAGGAAGTGATGGGATCTCTCTGATGAAGCTAAGCAAGAAGTTTAAATTGTTAGTCTTCTGGATGTAGGCTGAAATTAGTGGTTAGGATCCAACCTCCACCAATGGTATAACAGATGCACTGAGTGATTTACCCCTTCAGATAGTGTGTAAATCCAGAGAGGATCCTGCAGATCTCAAGGTAACAGACCTCTTTGAAACCTAAAATTGACATCTATCAAGAATTTACCTGACATCTGAGAGCTCCCTCAACTGCTCTGCAGGTTTATGTCACCTCATAGAATACGTGACTCAAAATGGTGACTCACCAGTTTCTTCCCCTCTGTGGGTCCCTCTTCCTTGTTCTGTGCACAATTCACTGTAAGTTCTACCTTGTTATATGTACATGTATTATATATGCATATATATATATTATATATATAAACACACACAATAAACACAGAGAAAGCATTGTTAATTAAACCACAGAGGGTTGTGGAGTTATTTGCAAGTTAATTGTTTTCTTGAAATTTTTAGTTAGATAATAAATGATTTGGGAGTAGAAACAGTTATGGTGTTCTTGCTGAAGATGAGTATACAAATTGCTATGTCTCAGGGTTATCAGATGTACAGTCCTCACAGTGGCATATCTTCTACATACTTATGTGGGAGTTTTTTCTTGAAGCACTTTGTTATTGGCCGTGTGAGAAAAAACACAGCACCTGCTCATCACTTGACTTGGTGCCCCCGGGGACTCTAGGTTTATTGACAGCACTACTGCAGATAGGCAGTGAAAAAAGCAACAAAGCAAAACAAAACCAAACATCCTCAGTGCAATATTTATCTTATTGCTATTGCTATACGTATCATTATTGCCATACAGCTGGACACTGAACTCTCTTATTGTGTAGCAGTATGTTTTAAAATATAAGGAAATATATTTTCATACATGAAGTATAGCATGACAAAAACAATTTATTACAGCAATGTTTACTCACAGCAGGTTTAATATTTTCTTGGAAGTGATCTTGAAAAACATAATTAAGAATCTTAGGTCCCAGGCTGTGGAATTTCAGGAGCCCTGGAAAATGCAGGAAAGAATATAAGAATGACCACAAATTGTTGGTAAGCTAAGCCCACCAGGCTGGTCAGAAAGGGTCAGAGCTGGCTACCAGATCTGCTCTTCTGTCTGCCTGCTTTAATAGGAGGAAGGGTTGCTCAGTTCTTTGCTCTTCTGATTGAAATTGGGTGATCCTTAGAGGAGCCTTTTATCTTTGGGAGCTGTGTGGAATGCTCCTGCATGCTTGCAGGACTGGACCACCTCCAGCACTCTGCAGCTGCAACAGATAGGGCAAAGCAGGAGCATTCACAAAGTCAATCTTTAACTCCTCTTCAATGAAAAGAAGTACTTCTCTTCAGGGGGACATGGAGTGCAGTTAAGATAGGTTCCTGCTCTGAATCACTTTCCAGAAGAGTTTCTCTTTTCCCAGTAAATCATCTGTTGGGAGCTCTGGGAAAATAGATTAATTGGTCGAGGTGTGGCAGTCCTCTCTGCTACATTGGTACTTATAATAATAGCATTTGAGCTCATTTGCTGTGTGGTTTGAGATGAAATTTCTAAGCAAATGTATAAAAATCTTATTTGCCATTTTAGTTATATTTTCATGATTAATGCTTTATTCAGTGAATAAAAGAAATATGGAGGGAGAAAGGGAGAGAGAAAAATAGAAATCAAGTTAATACTGAGGAAATGTGTCAAGCTAGGTGCTTGCAAACCCTAAACATCAGCAACTTGAAAAACAGTAAGGAAACCTAGACCAACCAAGCAAAAATCACCTCATACATATGATACGCAAGATAGGATACTATAACTTTGTATTTTCCCTACTGCTGTTTCCTTTGTTTTTATTTTGCTATGTTTTCTGATACAAGATTCTTGGAGCAAGCAAGGAACATAAATTTGCACCTCCATCTATGACAGGCAACAACTGCTATGCAAAACTTAAGGGAGAATTCACACCTTGAGCATCTGAGAGAAATATTCCTAGTGGAACCTCTCAGGACTCATCAGCACTCAGACTGAGGAAATTACTGGCAAGTATTCAGTGGCAGATTTTCTAGCAACAAAAAGCTTAATAGACAAGAGCTTACTTAGCCCAGGTGTATTTAGGACTCAATGGCCAAGTAAAGGACCTTTATAACAAATAATAACATACTTTCACATAATTGAGGAACTCTAAGCTGTACAACAGTGCTGTTACAGTTTTAGCAGGGTTGTGAAGCTTATAAGATCAATTTCTAAACCATTAAAAATGTAGTGCATGTTCTCTCTCAGCACATTTTTCATCAGCTTAAAAATAAATTGTAAAAACAGATAGAATTTTACATTATTAGTCACTAAATTTTGCATGTCTGTTTTCAAGGAAATTTTGAAAGCTTTCACACGAAGCATGAACTATATGCATCCTACATGAAAAAGATGTAAATACTTAACCTTACGTCTTTAGTGATATTGTTAGTTTTTTCCTATTGAAAAGAACAACACAGAAGCTGGCTGCCACAACTGCCACAGATCTCTCAAGATACACAGATTAGAATCAACTTGAGAAAGAAAACTGCGATGAAAGTTTTGCTATAACTTCTTTGCGTTTGAGCTGGTGCTGTGTCTTCCTGGTCTGCTGGGCTATTGGTTCACTTCTCGACTTGAGAAGTTCTATTCTCTAGTTGTAGAGATGGTAACTGAGTCTCCTTGGACACTCAGGAACACCACTGTTCTCTACACAACCCTTGGTCTCCTTCGGCAAAAGACTGTCTGGGTGTTTCTTGTCTTCCATCAGCTATGAAATAAAAGTCTAGGAAGCACAGCAGGTTTTGCATGGAAAGTCTGTATCTCAGAAGAGGTCTACCAAAAATGCACATTGTTTTACCTGGCTGTTTTTGTTTAAAAGCAATTTTCCAGAAATAATAAAGTCCTGAAAGTGCTAAACAGCTCTCTGCAAACCTATGACACTGCAGTTAGTCTACGCTGAAACAGTGACTGAGCAGTCAGGATAAAAATAAAATCCTGACTAACCTGGTCAGATTTCATTCATGCTTACAAAGGAAGATTCAGGATTTGCTGAGTAAGCAGCTTTTTACCCCTTAAAGTGGCTCTTCTACCTTATTTTTTATTAAATACTCCACATAACTAATATGACTACTAAATGAACGTCAGAAGCTGTCAATGCGTAGGTCTACTTGTGCTTATCAAGTTTTGTGTTACTTTTAACATCTAGGAAAAAGCAAGAACTGTTCTAGTTGCAGTAATATGCAATTTTATCTGATTTCTAGGGTCATTATTAACAAACTGTTCTGTCATACCTACTGTCGGGACTAAGTACATTTATTTTGTTGATATACTTTTCTGTGGGAGTGTGATCGGGTGCTTATGCCAGTTTCATTAAGTCTTTTGGCAGTTGTTCTTGCAGATGATTATAAACTGCAACTAATTCATTTGCAAGGTCTGGCAGCAGTGGCAGAAATTGATTTTTTAGGTCTTTTTTTCACTCCTGCTGGGACAACTGAAAACACAGTTGTACATTATTGGCTGTCCAGTTCAAGGATGTCCCATTATGTCCCTTACAGTTGCATTTTGCCATTGTCTCTTTCTCAGTATATGTGGCCTGAAGGGACGTTTCATGGACATTATGTGTCAGTGATTACTAGATATAATCATACCATGATGAAGAGCTGTGTCTCTCTATGCAAACACCTATTGGCATGTCCAGTTCTGTTTAAGCCAGTGTTGCAAAGGTTAATGCTCAGAGCTGTGGAAGGTGGGTTCAAGATGTTTCCACCAGGTTGCACAGTAACTGCCATGTCAGAAAACACAGAACCTCTCTGGTGGAGCCTCTCGTTTTGATTACTCCTGGCCTCTCTTTTAGGCTCTCTTCCAGACTGCCTTTTCAGACATCAGAGAAAAGTCAGGTTTTGCTTCCTTAACTCTCATTAACAGCCTGAACTTGATGCCAGCTGAGCTGGCACTCTGAGGATGATAACAGCTCCCTTTGTGAGAGATGCCTTTAGTATTTTGATTTTGTTGAGAAAAATGTTTGCTCTCGCCTCTCCTCTCCTTCCTGATTATCGCTATTTTCTTCCTTACCTCAGCTGCTGGTAGTTTGCCCCTGCTATGCCTTGAATCAGGTCTTGTTTCTCTGGAGTTTCTGCCTTGCACCTCTTTTCGTGGGACACACTAAGTACCTTGCCATGTATCAAGCAAGAAACTGGAAAAGCAAGAAGCTCTCCATAGATTTCACCTGCCTGAGTGCCTATCTACAAAGTATTCCTTACAGAATTCACCTACCCAGAGTCAGAATCCACTGAACCACCCTGCATTTTCCCATCACAACCTTCTGTCTATCTTTTATGAGTTACAAGTCTGCTGAGAACAATCAGTGCTTTCTATGAATTGAGTAAGAAGCTGTTTGCATCCCATTTTCATGGGGAGATGAGGACTGTAAACCTTGAATTTTGTTTCCAGAACCCAATGAATCAAGAGAAAACAAGTTGTGTTAGCAAGTGCAGAACCTGATGGGGTTTTTTTGTTTGTTTTTGGTTTTGTTTTTTTGAACATATGAAAACTATTGACAGTGATTGGACACAGATACAATCGAACTGCAACAAAGTGAGAACCTGACTATCAGACAAGGAACTACAGAGTATACACCGACTTGGATCTGGGCAGAACATAGCACTTAGTCAGGAAGCTGTATGGCGCACATATCCAATAACTGAAGGCACTGATGACAGAATGGGATGGGATGTGGTATAAGGGGCCAGAAGCAGAAATAAAGACCTCTCTGGTCCTCTCTAATAGTGATTTAAGTGCAGAGATAAAAGCTGTGATTACATTAAGCAAGCAGGAGTTGGCTAGTAGGAGAACAAGTGTTGAGTACAGCAGTTGAAGGGAAGGACATGACATTTTAAGATATTTCACTTTAGATGCTGGTCCTGTGCAAATAAGAATAGCTTTGAGGAGCTAGCATGGAATTCTAATGAAGGGAAGATGTTTAGCCCTTGCACCTAAAAGCTGATAACTAGTTTTGAGAGAAGGCTGGTGGTCCATAGTCTCCTTCAAATGCTCTTTCAGGAAAAAAAAAAAAAAAAAAAAAAAAAATCAAGGATCACCAAGGATCACTCACTATGAAGCAATGAACACAGATAAGTCCTTATGGTCCCTAACCCTTTTTTTCTCCCTCTTGTACCTTTTATCATGCAAGTGCTATGATATAAAATCAAAGATTAGTCAGCAATTTTTCACTGTGTTATTCAGATAATTCAGTTAGAGGTGTAGATAGATGTGATTCACATGATATTAAGGCTGAACATTAGCATTCTCACTGTCACAATGGCTAGGCAGTCACTGGGTGGATAAGAGAAGTAAGAAACTGTTGTTTCTTGATCCTCCTGGGATCTCCAGTTTTTTTACTGTTTTTTAGTTCAATTTATGGTTTAAGCCATGATGACATTTTTCTGTTGAGTTAATTAAGTACTGACATCTCAACAATTTCATTTCTATCAGTGTTTTTCCATATTTTCACAGCACTGGCTTATTTACTGTCTCATGGAACAATTTTCTTTTTCTTTTTTTCAGAACAGTTGAAGTGGGGTCACAGAGTTGTGCAGCACAAAAATGAATGGTGGTTCACAAACAGCTGTTAAAGGGCATTTCACCTCTACTACCCAGCAAAGGTGATACTTCCACTTCCGTTCATGCAACTTCCAGGTGGAACTTTTCCTCTTGATGAAAAAGAGTGTTAATGATGTTGATGTTCTTCAGGCCCATCCCTTTCAGCTCTGGATGCCCATCTGGAGTCTGTAGGAAAGAGAAGCTCAGTAATTGCTGATGGCAGCCAGCTGTAAGGACACAAGATTGAGAGTTAGATGAGACACAGTAGGCACTGGTGGCATGGCATGATCTGGAGATATGCCTTAGGTATTGTCCTCAGGAGATGACTGTACTATGTTCAGGTGTTTCATGTTGTGTTCTGAGAGCAGAACTAGTGACTTTGCCTCCATATCACAAAGGTGAGTCACTTAAGAGATTCGTCTCATCTGAACAGTTGTGGTTCTTCATGTGGGAAAGGCTGACACACAGTATCTATGCTATGCATCTTTATTTCTGCACAGTATTTGGAATATCTTGTTGACCACTTCTGTCAGCTGTTTTCAGGAAAAAAATAAGTGAACATTTCTCATGGAGAGTTCTTGCCTTGAAATTGGTCATCTTCTCTGTAGCTCAGATTTGTAGCTTAGATAACAGTCACACTTATCTACTCTAGATTTTCATTAGCCTGGGCAAACAGCCAAAGAAAGAAAGATAGCACCAGCATGGTTTGGTTTGTGCCAGTTTTTGATAACCATTATTCTAGAGTCTTGATAACTGCTGAAGTCATCAATGACACAATGGTCAGTGTGACAATAAAAAAATAAAAAGTAATAATTAAAAGCCCATTTTTAAAGATAGCTTGGTGCTGGCTATGGGACAAAAAACAAATCTCACCAATGGCAACAAATGTTGCATAAAGGCTCTTAAGTGTAAATCTCTGTAAGGACTTCCCATATGGGGAAAATGTCATCTGGGAGGACCTGGGTCAGTGCCATGGATCCTGTGGAATGTAGGCATGGACTTCATTTGGTGAGCTGGATGGCTTCCCAGCTACCAGCAATTCCACCCTGGCTGAGACAAGAAACGAAAGACAGAAGTCACTATATTTGGTATATGCCAAATATAATCCGAGCCATTAGAGCAACAAGGGGTTCTTTACAGGGGTGGTTTCTGTGCCCCCCAGACAAATGACAGGCTTGAAATTCACCCAGAAGTGCTACCTTTGAGGTTCTCACCCTCCACATCAGGCAAGTTTTTTAAATTATCTAACAAATAAGCTTGATTAACTGCCTCTTCCAACAGCAGATGGGCAGTCAAAGGTTGTTGGGAAACCAGTCCTCTGGCAGCAAAGAAGGATACACAAATTCTGGCTTAGAAATTCTGATATAGTGTAGGCTTCAGTAATTATCACTGAAGAGACTGGAGGAACAAAATACAAGAACCACAATTCAGGTCAATTTTGGAGGGATACTAGCTCTCCAAAGAATCAGTGATATGTTTCATTTTTATTTCTTTTTACCAAACAGCCATCTGTGTCTTTTTATCCACTGCACTGTGCCTGCTTACCCCTCTACTAGCATTTTGGTATGGTAACCAGGTGCAATTCTATCTGATGCTCAGATCTTCTTATCAAAGCTGTCTAAAGATCTATGGTGAATGAGATATCAGTATATAATGTATGGGACACTTTTCTTATTAAACACAGAAGTTCTCAATTTCCAGGATGGGAAGCTTATAAAAGAATTTTATATACAGTACTCATTAAGTTTTGGCTATTACAGATCAACATATGTCAGTGAAATCAATATAGCTACTCCAGTTAGCAGTAGTTAAGGTATATAATGCTTTTACATGGTATATTTCTCATTTAAGCGTTACACGCATTTTAAATCACAGTCCAGCGACATGCCTTTTTCCTGCCACTCACATGGCCCCATGTGCCATCTAGTGGAAAAGGTCAACCTTTAAAAGATACTGTCTGAATCTGAGCTAGGAGGGCTTATAAAGAAAAACAAAAAGGAAAAAGATACTGAGGAGGAAGGGAATTTTTTCATCTGAAGAACAGCACATTACTGAATGCATATATAAGTGGTATAGCATAATGCTTGACAGTTTGAAATTATTAGGAAAATTATTTCCAGTATTAACATATTAGAATTTTTAACATAATAGAAAGCAATACTGTCTGAGGGATAGAATAACGTGTTATTCTAATTTTAGTTATTAGTCTCGATTCCATAAATATAATCTGGATAAGGACATGGATACAAACATAAAAGATAAAAGTAGAACAGAAGAGTCTTTCCTTTCTTCAGGATTTGCTTAGAGCTGTTCTTCGTGATCCTTTCTCCCTACCCCATTCTCACTTTCTTACAGTTCAGAATAAGACTGTGCCTGCAGAACTAGTTTAACTGTATCACACACCGAGCAGTTTTTACAGCAATCCTCTTCAGAGGCACTGAAGTCATAGCAACAGTTCATACTGAACTAGAGGCTTGTCGAATATGAGTAAGTCAGGCAAGTCCTCTCCATGGAGCCAGGACACAGCAGCAGCATCCTTTGTGTGCACCACATGCTGGGGCAAGTTTTCCATCCAGCAAAATCTTTCCTTCTGAGATCAGGCAGGAGACAATTTGAACTAAGATACTCAAGTCCCTGCAAAAGAAATTTCGGTCAAGATAACAGTATGTCAGCCAAAGTTCAGTAGATCCTCTACGACCTTGAATGATTGAGTCTAAGTAAGTCTACACTGTTGGCACAGAGGAAGGGGTTATATATTTGTTGATATAGTGGAATCGGCCCCTTATTTTTTAATCATTCATGTATTGCTTCCACTCTTAATCCATTTGAATGATTAAGAAAAAAAATCAAGTAAGCAAATGTGGTCCCCATTTCTGCTCCCACTTTTAACACCTGTATATACTTTGCTGTACGTGTGGCTGCTACTACTTGAGTAGCAAGATCTGTTTCATTACTTGTAACATGCTACAGAGTTGATTTGGGAAGTGTAGGCAAAGACAGAAAAAGGTGCTAGCAACTTCTATCTATCTCAGCAAACATAGAGAGAATTTTGTGATAAAGAAAGCATGCTCCCCACTCTAAAAGCATATCCCAGTTGTAAGTCTCAGCATCACTGTCAGGCTCAGAGGTGTGGGAAGAAGGTTGACTCACATTGAGAAGTGTGTCAGCTGAAAGTCAGGGCTTGCTGATGCCCCTCCCCTTGTTTCTCTCTTGATGGATAACTGCTCTGGTTAGATGAAGACATATCCATTTTCACACTTCAGCATCAAACAGACATTTGTAAAACAATCAAGCATTGCATTTCTTAGCTTTCTTATCCAGAACAGGGCTTCAATCAGCAAAGAAAATCATAACATGAATGATTTTTTCTGGAAGAAAAAAATCACTACTGGAAACTGTAGAATTTAAACTATTCTAATTGCTTTGCTGAAAGAGTTCTAAAATATTCTTTGGCCCTGCCACTCACTGGTTTAAAGGCACAGTTCTCTTATGAGTATGCTCAAATCTGCGATATCTGTATGGATACTGAGAACAAAATGCTGAGCTGTGAAGATGCTGTGAGTGTATGTAAGTACGTATGTATGTATGCATGCAGAACGTAGCACACTAGTTTGTGCTAGTTAGGGAGCTGGACCTTCCCTCTTGCAGTCAACAATTTTTTCAGGAGTATTTTTTATACTTTTATATATTGCTTCTCTATATATAACACTTGCAAAATATTTCCAGTTCATTTCAAAAGTGTGTTCCCAAGAAACCTTGTCTTTAATATACAACACTTTCCTTTCTTAGAAAATGCTGGTATGTTATGCCCATTTCTCATCTTAAAATCAGGGACAAAGTACTGCTACAACTGCTTTTGCTCATGAGAATAGGAATAATGCTAACCCACCCTGGGACCAAGAAAAAGCATGAAATAAATCA
The DNA here is from genome assembly GCA_016647715.1 of Pavo muticus. Taxonomy (NCBI): domain Eukaryota; kingdom Metazoa; phylum Chordata; class Aves; order Galliformes; family Phasianidae; genus Pavo; species Pavo muticus. Next base: position 1,234,559 of record JACDJE010000030.1, on the reverse strand, counting down.
GGAATATAACTGGATTAATTCAGGGTAGAGTAATTAAAAGATAAAGTGCATGAATATTAGGTTATAAAATTATTGGCATGAATTTATTAAAACACACTTCGGCAGTCAGAGCAGAATAAAAGCTAATTTGCAACTGGTTGTAATAGGTTTGGAATCAGCTTTAGAAGAAAGTTCAAATACAGTAGGAAGGAAATGTAATACAATAAAGCAGTGACTCAGGGGGCTGATTGGGATAATGAAATGCATTTCAATGAATTCTGATGGGCAAAGTATTATTACAGTGGAGCTTATAAACAACACAGGAAAAGATGAAATTTGCAGCAATGGAACTATATTGTCATAGTGACTGTTATTACTATAGAAATAATTTCAAAGAGTGAAAGATACTGTACTTAGCGTTCTAATAACAAACCCAGAGTGACTATCTCTATTTTACTGAGCTTTGTTGTTTATCAGCATTCTAAATATAGCATCCGTGTCTATTCCATGACAGAACTGCTTGTGCTCTATCCGTCTTATCAGCTGTGAGTCTCTTTTGCATGCTGCGACCACAGAGCAGACTTTCTGCAGATCTACTCACACCGAATCCAGGGAGGCTGTGGGAGTTTTCTTTTTGCCTGCTCTGTGGGGGCCTCCTGTGGCCTGAATTAGATGGCTGCTTCTCTTACTGCGAGGCAAAAATAACTCGTGACTTAGACCTGTGCGAGCAGTGTGGCTAATGCCACGATCAGAGAGAAGCGGTCACTCCCTGTGTGTTATGAAACGTTGTGAGTAACATTTGCTGAGCTATCTTATGTGCCTTATGAAAATGTATGCTTTCTTCTTGAAATGCTCAACATTCTGTAAGAGCAAAAGTTGACTTGCTGCAAAATAGTAATTTTAAAAATCTGGATTTAAAACTTGCATGACTTTTTATAGATTTCTTCTCCCCCAGACTGGATAATCAAAACTTACTAGGAACTGAGGAATCTGAAGCAGTTATGGGATTTCTTCACTTTCTCAACTCTGTGTTGATAATGTTACAACATTCCTTCACTCTTAGATGATGCTTTTCATCTGAAAGGACTACCCTTAGTATTTTCAGTTTTTGGAAGATTGGTTAAGAATTTCTTTGAGTGAATTTGAGCAAAGGATGATAGGTGACAAAATGGTACTGAATGTATCCTTAAAATATACCTTAAAATACCTTAAGGTTGCTTTAAAATCATGTTGCATCTAATCAGGCATAAGATTTCACAAGTGGCTTGATTAATTGCATGCAGCATCTCTTTTCCCACTGTTATTCATGTCTGTAGACCATATCCTCTGAATTGGGGTTATGCAGTTCAGTTTCAAGATTATAGCACGTGGTATGTTTGAGGCATTGCCACAACGTAAGAATATGCTTACACACTACTATCCTGTTTGCAGCATACTGGGTTTAAGATGTCTCTTCCCAGTTTCTCACTCACTGGTTATTATTTCTAGTCCTTCCCCAAGAAGTTAACATACACACACCTTCTCTGTGCTAATTACCCTGCTTAGGTTATTTAAAAAAAAACAACTAATTCTTTTTAGAGGCAGATGTGGTGATGGATGTTGCAGTTGCACCGCTGAAGGGGTACAACCAAGGAACAGTGAGGAGATGAAGGATGAGCACAACAGAAGTGAGGAGGAACTCTTTAAATCAGATCTGTTGCTGAAAGCAGGATCTCATTCATTGTACCTATTCTGTTTGCATTTCATAAACGTATGTAACTCACCTGTTATGAAGTATCTTCCTCCACAACATGATTAGCAACACTTAAAGACAGTTCATCTTTTACCTGGACAGCCGGTGGAACGTGCTGAGTCCATAACATCTGTAAGGCATTATCATCGCACATCTTATTCTTTCTCACTGCTGCTGTGGGCATATAACAAAAATGGAACACAAGCACTGGAGAGAAAATATGTGAGCTTCACAGTAGGGACCATTCCAACTGCCTGCACAATAAGTCATACTACAGGATGTAAAAGCAAAGCACTTTATGTGCTACCCTGAGTAAAAAACTTTGCATGCATTTTGTGTGCAGGCATTTCCATGGCAGGCACTCACATCAAGGGAAAAACAGGCAGTGTAATAACAGATGTGACAGACTGCAAAATGCTATGTCAAAATAATCCAGTCCATAACCAGGGTAATTCAATAATAGGCAGTGCCTTCCCCATATGGATTGAAGAAGAGGAAAAAAAGCCCCATCTTGCCCCTGCCCAAGAAATTCTATTCACACTGTGTGTGTGAGTGAGAGCAAGGGTCATCTATTTCTTAGCTACAATCAGCCTTTGGAAAGCAGCAGACTTACACAGCAGGTAGCAGGTTTCAGCAATCACCACGCATCATGTGGGACTGACTGCCAGTGGAGCACAGGAAAGCAGAAGAAACAGGCATACAGGAAGGTCAGCCTGCTGCCTCGATGTCTTTAGTTGCTTCCTCCCACCTGAAAAGAACTCTTTCCTGCCTGCTCAAGCACCACACCTCGAATGCCAGAGCAAATTAATGTTGTTCAAAGGAATTCAATAAATGCAACTATCCTAGCAAACAGTGGATGTTGAACAATTTAATATTCCTCTAGGGCAAAGTTTCACAACCTAAATAGGCTTTTGTCTTGTACATCTATTTGATATATGTGCCAAGCTAGCAGGAGCTTGTTGTGCATTGGGAAGCAATGTCTTTAGTACTCAAAAAGTAGAGCTGTCTGAAGCCAATCTTTCATCCATGATGAAAAAGTCTGCATTATGTACTGAGCTCTGGGTTTATATATTTCTCTACACAAAATGGAGAGGAGCAATAGTCATGAATGTAGGCTACTGGTAACTCAGATAAAGCATAAGATGAAGTCTCAGTAAGAAGTTCCGTGAACAATAACTGAATGCCTACTGACTCCGTGTACCAAGATCCCAATTTCAGAAGTCATACAGCTGGCTCTGGGTACCACTCATGTAACATCACTTCTGTAATTGTCTCTAACTGCACTCCATACCTTTGGACAATGAGATCTCAAGGGGCCTAAATTTCCCCTTACTACTTCTTCCATAACACCGGATGTCAGGATCTCTCTCCTTGCCTCATTCACTTCTCTGCGGGACTCCAAGATACTCCTTCACTCCATGTCTGATCCACCAAAGAAAAGTTTAACCAGGAAATGAATATAAGTTTTCTTCCTCCCTGCTCTTTTCCCATTATTACAGATACCCTCTGGATGCCACCACCTCATTGTAAGACAAGGAACAGGCAGTAGAAGATATAAGAAGTGTTCAGAGAAGAGAGCCACAGAATATGGCAGTATTATTGCCAACTTTAATTTCAGTATTTTTGGTATTGTCATTTAGAGCTGCAGCAATATCACAGTAACAGTATGAAGCCTGTCATCAGTACAAATAGGGCAAAAACCCCAAACCGTGCAACACAAAATCACAACCTGAGTAATCCTCAATAGCCACAGACACACTTAGTCTGCATGCAATCTGCTCCTAATAAACGATATCGTACTTTGTGCTAGTTTCATGCTAAGAGAACACAGACACAGCCTTTCTGAAAATAGGGAAATGCAATCTATCAGCAGAAAGTAGTGGAATAAAGTGAGTAGTTGAATTAATTAAAGCATTTAATATTACTTATTCTATGGAAACACGGGGGAAAAGCTTCTAGAATTTTTAGAGCATCTTGCAAATTCAATTCTTTTTGATCCATGAAAAAATCAAAAAAACAAAAAAAAACCCAAAGAACTACATTTGTCCGACCACTGAAATATCTTGCTATGCTTACATTGCAGCTGAATATATGTCGCCATATACGTCGTAACTCAGCGAGCGCTGGGTGAGTACGATTTCCGCCGCTGACGCTGTCGGATCAGCCGGCGGTGCGGGCGCTCCTCCTGCAGGGGGCGCTGTAACACAGCCGCAGAGCCGCGGCTCTTTCAGGCACCGCCCGCTCCGTGCCGGCTGACAGGGATGCGGCCGGCGACCCCGGGGGAAGTGCCAGCGGGGCCGCAATGTGGCCCGCTGACTGCTTTCTACACTTCCAGAATAATTTTTTATAAAGCGTAAACTGGATAGTGAAAGCCACCCTGCACACAGCTGAGTCTTTCTTCAGCTACGAAGGCAGACGCACGATTGTGGTGTCAATCAGTGGGAACGCTTCTATTGCAAGTTGAAAGCCGCGTGTTAAAGGAAACAAAGGAGTGTCACACTTGTAAAACGATGTAAGGGAACATCGTATGGTTTTACGCCTTGATTTTTATTTTTATTTTTTACTTTAAGCTTCTAAATCCTTCAAAACTGATTGCTTTCTGCAAAGGCACCGGCAGTGCAGGAACTGAATGTGCTCAGCAGACACCCTTTCACACATTTCCTATTACAAAAACAAAACCAAAGAAAACCAATGCCAGCACATCCCTCTGAAATGCTCTTTTTTAACAGTTCTTCTTTCCCAGGTGCTGGTCAAAGAGTACAGGCATGTTGGAAATATCCAAATAATTTACCAGGACGGTATCTCTGATAAAGCAGATTTTATTCGCAATTGCAGTGGCGGGCATCCTGCAAGCAGGAGCACATGCAGAAAATAGCGTTACATCTTTTATGCCCTATTACTCCATGCTTATCTCTTTCTCCCCTCGTTCCTCATTGGCTAGTACTTCAGGTTCACAATCTTCCCGATGCTCAACTAAACATACGGATACTGGATATTGGACAAAGATCGGCTCTTGAGCAGCAGTCTGATTCAGCACAGTGTTGACATGAAAGCTTAAATGCTTTCCAGAAACAAGGAGAGGTTTAGGAAAACATTTAAAGATAAATACATCTAAGGGCTTTGCTGCTCTTGTGACCATGGACGCACCATAATGTCAGCCTGGGGCATGTACTTCCACCGTAATGAGAGCATTTTGGTTCTGCAGTAATTATCACCGAGCTCAGTACCTTACAGACCATACTGGCTGGGAACAGCACATGCTTGGATAAATGCACATCATACAGCTCTTCTTGGCAGGGGCCTGATGGTAATATCATCAGTGGAAGAAAAGGTTTATTCCTGTTTATTCATAGTGTAGAAGTGACAGTTTGGAATTTGAGAAAGAAGGGCATCAGAAAAACCTGAGATATCCTACTCCAATTTTGAGAGTCAAAAGGCATCTCCAGTATGTTTTGGTGTTGTTCTTGGGTATCATATGATTATGTTGGTTGTCTATTAGAGAGTCAGGGTGAAAAACCAGCAGCTCTGTGAAACGTATTCTCTATTTAAAACTGTTGTTAGATGCAGTTCTCAAGTTCTTCACCATCATCATCATTTTCTAAAAAGAAAAAAAAAGAAAGAAAGAAAATGAAATCTATGAAGTCCTCTGTTTTAAAAGGCATGCATCAAATTCAGAGGAGAATTACCCACACATTAATTTGATGAAGGCCAACAATTATACTGACATGAATAGTCAGTAGATATATGAAGGCTAAGGATGGGGCTTGGCATCCTTAGGAAAAATGGCCAAGTAGTGTTGGGGCTACCATGGTCTCCACCTGAGCCTACCATTCATCATCTAAAATGGAAATAAAGAAATGCTTTGTGTATGTTGTGGGGGTATGCTGGGGAGGAAACTTTTTTCTTTCTAGTAGCAAATGATACATGAGTAATTAATCAGCCTGTACAGGTTTGACAGTGTATCATAATAAGATTGACTGATTGCATGGTATACTCCAGAGGAAACTGAATGGCGCATATGAAGAAGTTTTGGTGCACTGTGTTTGAGGAGATACTGGGAAGCCTCTCACGTATCCCTTACTAGAAAATGAAAAAAAATAATAATCCCACAGTAAAAACAAATGTATCTCTAGACAAATAAACAGAATTATAGAGATGTTCAAAATCAAAAGCGAATCTTCTTTTCTCGTCTCTAGAGAATGATACAAGTATATGTTTAAACAAGTTGTGATGATATTTAAACCTTTTTTTTAGACCCTGTTTTTACTATCTGAGAAGCATAAATTGTCAATATTTCCTAATATTTCAGTAATTACTCTAAGAAAAACAGCCGTTGGAGAAACGTTTCCCAGAAAAATCTAGTGATTTTTGAAGTTAAAATTTTAGTGGGGTGAGAAGGAGGATTTAAAATGTTTTGAAGAATGAAAATGAATAGCAAGAGAGTGAGAAAGGGTTTTAGCACCGTAATTAAGAGAGCTAAGATCTAAACAAAAGCAGAGACAACACTTCAGATATAAGACCAGTTGCAAAAGATCCACCAAAAAAAAAAAAAGGGAATTTTTCAGTTAACAAAGATGAAAAGCGTAGATGAGTTTAGCAATCAGCATCAACAACGTGAATTTGTACTGTGGGAACATACATACAGTAAAAACAACACTAGCATAAGGTACGCTCCTACTGCCAAATCTGCTAAGCAAATAGGAGCTTCATTTTGCACCAGCTGCAGCTTCCAAGTGGTCTACAAATGTGACATATGGTCTACAATACGTAGATTGGTGCTCTAATTCTATGGCTGGCCTCCACTGTACCTAAGTATGTAGGACATATGTTAGATTACATTACTTAATTGTGCATTACCTGGCATCTGTAGGATTAATTTGCAAACTTCTGATTCATTTTTCAATTTGAATGATGAAAATTTCAGATTTTTCCGTGAAATCATGTTAAGGCTGCAATTTAAATTCTCTTCCATTTTTATACTGAAGCTCATATGTTATTTGAAGAGAAAAAAAGGGAATAGTGATTCTCAGAGCACTGAAACAAGGAAGTATATTTCCATTTACATGATTTATGTGACGTTTAGAATGCTATGATGTATTTGAAGAGCTGGGTTTTCTGTTCTGAAAAGAAATCCAATCATTGAACTTAAAATTTTAATCATCATAGGATTGTTTTTGACAATGCTATTTCACACAGTAATATACTGTAATACAAAATGAAAACACTGCATTAAGAGCTAAGGAGCCATTAGGCTAGAAGGCCAACTGTATCCTGGGCTGCATCAAAAGAGGAACAGCCAGCAGGGCAAGGGGGGTGATTGTCCCCCTCTATTCTGTCCTCATGAGGCTCCATCTGGAGTACTGCATCCAGATCTGGGGCCCCCAGCACAAGAAAGATGCAGAGCTGTTGGAGTGGGCCCAGAGGAGGGCCACAAATAGGTTAGATCACCTCTCCTACAAAAACAGACTGAGGGAGTTGGACTCGTTCAGTCTGGAGAAGAGAAGACTCTGCTGAGACCTCATTGCAGCTTGCCAATAATTAAACGGAGCTTATGATCAAGATGGAGACTGACTTTTTACATGATGTGATAGAGATAGGACAAGAGGGGATAGTTTTAAGCTAAAAGAGGGGAAATTTAGGTCAGATGTTAGGAAAAAGTCTTTACTTAGAGGGTGGTGAGGCACTAACACAGGCTGCTCTGAGAAGCTGGGGGCTGCCCCATCCCTGCAGGTGTTCAATGCCAGGTTGGATGAGGCCTTGGGCAGCCTGAGCTGATGCACAGAGCAGAGAGTTTGAGCTAGATGGTCTGTAACATTCCTTCCAGCCCAAGCCATTCGATGATTCTAAGATAAGAATAGAGCAGGATGTGTTTTATTTGCAGCCAACATTGCTACCACCTCACTTATTGATCGTCTTCAATGGAGCTTGCTAAGCTATTTTTATCTTATGGTTTGTTGTCTAATGAATTGATAGGAAGTAATATTCTAACCTGCAGATTTGGAGGAGTCTAGACATACTTGGAAGGAAATTTCATTGCCTTCCATAACACTGAATCTGTTATTTGGGGATGAGAATGAGGAGGAAGGACAAACTGCTGTTGGACTGGGCACTAGAATGTACATTAATCTGATCCAGTAAATGTGTTATTAACCTATGAATTATATTGGATCGTGGCCTGATGGAGTAAAAATCAAGAAAATGAGAGTTTTCTTTTTTTTGACAGCCATTATATTGTCCTGCAATAAAGTAATCTATCTGAGGTTATCTAGATTATCATGAATAGAAGACAGAATCTCTAGATTGTTCTTCTTTTTATCTTTGTATAATTTCCCAAGATTCAACAGGATTTTCATTTTCTGGTTAGCTGTTGAAGAAAATGGAGAGAACATAATTGACCCCTAAGAAGGCATGTACTTTCAAGTCTTCAATATGAAAACTTCAGTTTTGATTACTTGTAGGTCATGCAGCTGGACAGTTTGTACACGGTCAGAAAGCTTTTATATTTTTAATCTCTTAGTGTGATGTTTGTTTCTTTCTTTAAAAAAAAAAAAAAAAAAGCTTTTATATTTGTATATTTGTCTGCCTGCCTGTCTCAGACCACTGTTGAATAAGTTGAAATACGGATCTTGGAATGGCACATCCAGTTGAAAGTTTTAGAGGAGTAGTGACTGAAGTCTTAGTACTCTTTAGAAAATACAGTGGCTCAGCGGCACAGGTCATTTGAGGATGCAGATGCAGAAACAGGGGACTAACTCAAATTGATATTTCCCCTTAATATCCTATCAGAATAATCTTCTTATCCCATATCATTAAATCACATAAGAACTTAAGATGACAGCTAAACACAATTAGAATTTCCTAGAGGATACAGCAGGGCATTGGAGTATGGCTTTAAATACATGTACAGGATTCATGTTCCTATTCAAAAGGATTATTTTCTCCAAGCATCCTGCAGGGATTAAGCAATTCATACTAGAAAGCCATTGGTCTAACTCGCCTCTATGCAACCAGTAGCTATACAAATGGTCTAGGGTAACTCAAAGGCAGTACAATTGAGGCCACAACATTGAAATACTATGGACATAACATATAAAATTTAAAACTGGGAAAGAAAAGTAATTTTCTACCTCCACTAAAACTGACTTACTTAATATAAATGTGTGACTAAGGAAAGGACAGGGAATAGCTGGACTTTTTCAGCCTTCTCCTTCAATAAGTGTGCACTACTCTTCACTATACTTACACTAGCCACTCTTGTAGAAACAAACAAACAAACAAACAACAAAAAAAGCAAATGAAATTTACTTCTGTCTATTAAAATAAATATTATTATTACCCTTGGTGTGTAACAAAGTACCTTACAGTGTACAGGTAGGAAATGATTTTCAGGGAAAAGTTAAGGACAAATAAATGAAGTAAAAAGCAGCAAATCTATTGATTTTTCACTAGTTTAGGTATATCACAATTTTAATCCCCTTGTTATTGTTAATTTATTTATAATCTCCCTACTATTTCACTCCCTTCTCTCAGGGGCAGATCCAGTAAAAATATTGCATCTCTAAAGAAGGATTCAGGTAGAATGAAGGTATCTAAGATCAAAACTTTGGTCTAAAATCTCCCTTTGCTTTATTGCCACCAAATGATGGAGGCACACCATTTCACTCAAGGTCTCACTAGAGGACTTCCTATGTAAACTCTATTTTCTGGACTACTTGTATGAATTACACATTTCAGAACCCACCATCTAAAGAAGATTAATTCAGTTGCCTCCTCAACCCTGCTTCACCAGGAAGAGGACCAATGCATCAGACAATATCTTAATTTAGTTACTGACAAAGGTGTAGAAGAGAGAGCAACCAGGAATGCAACTTGTAATCTCAGGGCTATCACAATTTTCTGTAGTGATCCTGGGTTCAGTTCAGGGACCATAGCTGCATTTTATGCAATGCCTCATTAGGGAATTTCTCAGCAAGTCATCTGCTGACTTGTATTTATGCTGCTTTCATTTCTTTCCCCATCCTGGAGAATCAGTTGGCTAAGCAGAGCTCTTGAAGCTCATGAAAGCAGTATTCATGGACTCAGTTTTTTTCCAGAGTCTCTAATTGAGAATTAATCCACTCTTATTTTTATATTATTTATTTCTATTTTTTTCGCAATAAATTTTAAAAAGACAAAGAAAAATAACGTGCTTATTTAGATTGCATTACTTTTGAGGCCTGGTGTACAAAATTGCTTGATGTGCAGTGATGGATATTTACTTCTGTAGGTGATCTATATGTGTATGATCAGCAAAGATTTAGCTAGTCTACAAAATGGGAGCTGTATATAGGTACTGGAGGGAAGCTGTGGGACATGTGAAATTGAGGGGAGCTAAGTGAACAAAATAGTCACAGAAATGTCACTGAGCTTTGGCAGAGACTCAGGCTCCCTATGGAGCTTTGCAGGCACTGTTCCTAGGACACTCCAGGGGCACGCCTACAGCCTCTTATGACTATGGAGCCTGTATGTCAAACGTGTTTTTACAACAGCAAGCTTTCTCCACAGCACACAGGCATGCCAGAGTATGGGCCATTAAGAAACTACTCATTCCCTTAGAGGCAGAAACCACTTTTCTCTTCCATCCTCTTGCAGCCCTGGCTCAGGGGAGAGGTAGCGAGGGTTATTTATGATGAAACCTCTCTACCCTCTCTACCAGCACAGCTCTGATGCTCATCTGTCAAATACTCCTGACAACTCGTTAGTGTTCTGTCCACCCAGAAGGTAAATTCATCCTCGTCAGCAGACAGTGAGTGCCCATCCAGGCCTCATGGGTGTTGTCCAGACAATGTGTCAGCTTCTCCTGCTTTTTCCTCTGGTTTATCAAGAGGTGGCAGCAGAAAGCCATTTAGCCTTTGATCTCAGTCCTCAGGGCCTCTGTTTGTCACAGAATCACGGTGGAAATATCCATCTGACCAAGCCATCCTGCCAGGACTTGAGCTGACAGAGCAGCCCACTTCAGGCAGCAAAGTGGCTCAGTGCTTTGCCTTCCAAGTCATTTAGGAAGGTGGTGGAGATGGCAGAGAGGACACAGTGATAACTGTAACCAAGGAGATGCACTGCAGCCTGCACCCTGCCCACCAGAAGGCCAGCTGGGGAGCTCGGGGTCAGGCCCAGCAGGGGCCGCAGCCAGCAGCAGGAGCTGTCCGCAGTGGTTGACACGAGGTAAGTCCAAGGAGAGAGGGAGTCAAGGTAACCTTGGGCAGCCTCAGAGCTACCTAATGCTATCAAGGGCTTCCTGTCAATGAGGTGCTGAGAGACATAGGGCAACCATGGGTTAAGCATTAAATGAAGGGAAAGATTGCTGAAAATGAGCAGAAACATAGCTAATGGACTGAAGCACTAACAAAAGCCATCCCACGAGACTAAATTCTTTTGGGGAATTGGCCCTTGGTTTTGGGTTTGCAGTGATGCTGGTACTTCTGTTTTAGAAAGAGTCACAAAATATTTGGACTGTGTGTTGCTATCATAATGCAACATTGAAAGTGAGGGACATAGGAAGGAGTTTTCTAATTCACTGTGACAAGCTGACACATCATTTGCCTATAGTGACATTTGTGAGAGAGAAAAAGTTGGTAACATAACGTAGTGATGAAGACAGCTAGAAAAAATATTTTAAAATTAGACATGATTCGAAACATAATACCTGGCTATGTTTCAAATATTATTTAGTTTTCTTGCTAAAGAAAGAAATAATTGTAAAAATAATTGGGTCTAAACAAGATTTGTAAAAAATTTTTAGTATTCACTAGTGAATAGTAAGAGACACATTCGTAAGTGTCTCAGGATGCCTTCAAAAGTTGGTTTCAGGTAAACTAGAATCAGCTGCATTTAAACTCAAGACAAGCTATGGAGTTTTCAGTGTCACTCTTAAATGTCACTAAGGAGCTGTCAACAGGTAAGCAATGGCACTCAGCTGCTCAAGCCCCTTACAGCTGGAGATAGAGAAAGAATGAAATGCATGTGGAAGGGAACTTGGGGCTCTAAAGAACACCAATAGCAATGTACTCCATGAGGTGGATCCACTTTTCTTTGTTTACTTTTTTTCCTGTTGCACTCTGTTGCATTGTAAGCAAAATCCATTTTCATGTTCGTGAATGTGAATCAGGATTGTTTCTGTTGTCAAAATACAGCCTCTCCACAATATTTAGTTTTGGTTTACCTGAGATTAGGATTTGGTCTCAATAGAAATAGCAAGCAACAGCAAAATGAGCTCTTTTGTTACTAGGAAGGCTTAGGTGGAAGCCCTGTGTTGTTATTAGAGGTATTATAAAATGTTTCTTTTGGTTATTTTCTGTTACACTATGAAAAACTGTTCTGGATGAATAAAACTTGATATGATGTAATCAAAGCATTGTTTCTTAGTGAGTGAATTTGTCATTTTTCAAAAATTAACAAATCATGAAATGTGGTGCAGTTTCCCAGATTATTTTTAATTTCTTGCATTTGCTTTCATTTTTTAATTTTTTAAATCAACTCTAATATCAGTCAACAAGGTTAGACTGAGAAGATCTAATGAAAAAACAAATCAGATTAGTAACTAGAGAGGTGAATAAACATACCAAAAAAAGAATAGGCTATATAAGAGGATTGCTTCCTGAGGTATGTCTGACATTTAGCAGAAATTAAATTATCTTTTTTATTTAATAAGTGACGGAGCTTCTCTCTTCCTGTCTGCTAGAAATCTAACAAACCTCTGTAGAAGATGCATGTGTGAGCTCTGCTGTGTTGGGTCAGTCTACGTGTTTGACTCAGAACATCCACCAGTGATACATTTAACTAGTTGCAGCAGTCTTAAATGCTTTATGTCATGACATCACTAATGAAATCAGCTCTGGAGAAAACATAATCTTGGCATCCTAGAAAATTGCCTTCAGATCTCAAATGACTGACCTCATAGAGATTTGGCCATCAATAGGCTTCTTAAACTTACTGTGACAGCAAATATAAATATTAAAATAAATCATTTTGTGAAAAAGATATCACAGCAAAATTAGTCTTCTTTCCCAACCTTTGTCAGTCTAGGTTTATTACAGCACTTACCATGGAATGGCAACCAGCCTAATAACACTAAATCACTGCATTAAAATTCTAGCCACTGTGCCACAGTCCTGCTATCTATGTGGGGAGACTACATAAAACCTCTCTCATCATTCAGATGCCCCCTCAACTGAAATATAGTGGGCAACTGTCAATAGGTCAACTGCTTCACCTAGTACAATGATGCACATTGCTGAAGGATATTGCTGCATAGCATTCAGCACCTCATACAAGGTTTCATAACTTGCCAGACTAATTGAAAAAAAATGAGTAATCCATATATAGTGCTTTTGTAGTACTTAAATGTGCATGGGCAAAGTAAGTACACCTACTGTCACACACCTGCAAAGTACGTGAGTGACGTTTACATATTGTTCTTGTAAGTCTTCCAAGAGTTGCATCTTTGTATGCAACCAAAAATACTCAGTTAAAACATTGTTCTTCTATTTGTAAAATTAGTATGCAGTATTACAGTATGAGAGAATACAAGTGTTCAAAATGTCTCCTACATTGTAACTCTGGCAGTGCAGAATCTCCCATCTGTCTTCTGGAGTCCCAGTGAGTTTTCTAGTCCATGCAGCACTTTTCCCACAAGTTAAGTATTATGGAACAGCATAAAACCTCTGTGTGCGATAAGATTTGGCTTAGTAATTGCAAAGATAACACAGAAACTTTTAAGAAATAAGTTTTTGGTTATGTATTTTTCAGAATAACTTTTTGAAAAATTGTATCACAGTTTAGATGGCCATGGGCTGAATACAAGTAAACTGTCTTCTGTGGACATTGCTATTTGTGGAGTGCTCCATTGTTCTCCAAAAAACTATCATCTTTCTCTGCTGCTGAGTTCTAACTACAAACTAGATTTAGAGACTGCACTTGTATGGGCAAAGCTGTCATATCAAGTTTCATTTGGAATTCAAACCATCTAGCAGCTGCCACAGTACTTGCGAAGAGATCTGTCTTAAAAAGTGTGACTTAATGAGAATTCATAGGAAAGTTAGGTGTAAGACCCTGTGATAAAAGATCAGATACAGAAGTTGTGGTTTTTTTTCCGTAAGATGGGAAGCCTTGTTAGTTTTATTGCACATTTTCAGTTTTATATGTGTTCCATGTGACTTCAGAAGCTGAAGCATTAAATGGGAGTTGGCACGTGAGGAGGAAATCTTCACATGTACACATAATGGTATAGTTCAAAGAATACTATGAATACTAAACCAACAGCAAGTATTTGAGTAGCTAAGCATAGAAGAACACATACTATACTAACCTGTATAATATGTACAGAATATATGTCACCACTGAAAATATGGTTTAAAATGAAAAGCTAATATATTGTAACAGGTTTCCAAAATCATCTCAGATTTCTCTGAATTCATCCAGTACTTCACCTTACTTTATCAGACAAACTATTTTTTTCTAGACTAGCAACTGTAATTCATTTCAAACAGCAATGCTGTATGATACCATCACATGACTGCAATTCTCCTGAGATAAAGCTTTCTCGTGATTCTGCAAACCCTACTGCAGCTCCCAGTTTCTTCTTCATCTGCTACCCATACAAACCAGAGGCTTCAGCTCATTTTCCATACCACAGACCTATACAGTGCCAAGCTTGCACCTGCTTCTGCATTTAGATATTTTTCTGTGTCCCTGTGGATGTGTTGTACAATTCCCTTTGGAACTTTACCAAATTGGGAATTACAGCAGCAGCAGATTTTTTATAACACAGCTGGACTTGGAGGCGTCCTACCTTTTCTGAGAATAGCAGCAGCTCCCATTGGATATAGGTAATGTACAGTTTCCTCTCTTGCTGAGGAAATTTGACTCCCAGTTCCCTGAAGCGTGCATCATCTATAAGTTTATTGTATATTTTGTTAAGGGAGAAGATAATTTCTGCTCTTCCAGCTGAGACTTTGCTCTTAGCAGAAAAGGATTCAAGGTTGATTAGGTCAGGAATGACTCAGGGCATTTGAAAATCTTTCATTCTGTTTTCCGAGCATTGAACAAAATACTTGGTTTCTTACTATGAATTGTGGAGCAGAGTCAAGAGGTAGATATAAGGCCACTTTCCTTTGCCTTCAGACTCAGATACCTCTATAAACATGTAGGTAATAGTCGTTCCTTGGAGATATGGATCTGAAAGCCATCAGGCAGATGCACCTGAAAATAAAATCTCTGACAGAAAAACTGCAAAGGGGAAAGCAAATGGTAGGAACCTGCTTGTTCCCTGTAACATAATTTGTCACGTAAATATGTAAGTCAATAGGTTAGTTTGATAGGTGCTCATTCCCCTCTAAATACAGGGTCATCACCCTCTAAGTGCAGGATTATGACCTGCCAGGAATAGAGACCATAGTCATGATACCCACTCAATAGAGAACCTGAGGAGATTTAGACTGAATATAAGGAAGAAGTTCTTTACGATAAGGATGGTGAGGCACTGAAACAGGTTGCCCAGAGAGGTGGTGAATGTCGTGTCCCTGGAGACACTAAATGTCAGGCTGGACCAGGCTCTGAACAACCTGATCTAGCTGTAGTTGTCCCTGTTCACTGCATGGAAATTGGACTAGATGGACTTTAAAGGTCCCTTCCAACTCAAAATATCTTTGTTGGCAATCTTCCAGAAATCTTCTATGGAAGCCCTTGTTGATCTCCATGGTAACACAGAGATCATAGAGATTTTCAACATGTAAAGCCCAGTGTGGTCAGCGGTCCACCCACTACACTGTCACCAGCACAATGCCCTGGATTTGTCCATGGAAGCCCACACAAAGCTCGTATAGTTCAGTCTGCTTGCATTCTAGCTGCTTTTGTAACAGGCAGTGTTTGGGCCCTTTCAGTAAGAAACCTAAGGACACTAAGTCAAATTGACTTAACTCTGACACCAAAATCCTGCTTCTCAGATAATGAATATCTAGTCTGGAAAGAACCTACCCCTAAAACTGGCCCAACATGCACTGAGTCCTTGGTAAGGAGCAGCAAAGGATCAAGCTTTCTCTCACGGCATGCTGCTATTCTTGACCAAAGCCTCTCTTGAGAGCTTTC
Organism: Pavo muticus; assembly: GCA_016647715.1. Lineage (NCBI taxonomy): Eukaryota > Metazoa > Chordata > Aves > Galliformes > Phasianidae > Pavo > Pavo muticus. The sequence continues at coordinate 1,218,727 of JACDJE010000030.1, read as the reverse complement.
ACAAAAGTCCAGGATTGTCCTCACAGCCATATACAAGGTCTCCTATGTCTTTCTCCCTTTCTCTTTCTTGTATGGTCAGTTTGCTGGTATCTTTAGGAAACCTCCAAGCCATGTATAGTTAAATCTGAGGGAATATTCTGGAAAAGCATCATCATTGCAAGGCTACTGTCTTCTGATGCATTTCTCTGTGCAACTGCTCTCAGATGCTGATGGAGATAGCATTTGGGACTTTGTTATGACTTAGAATGCATCTTTTTATACTTTCTAGTATTCCTACACTTACAAAGGTACAAAAATCTGTATGTCTGTTTTTTTACTTATCTGTATGGCTTCAGCTCACAGAGATGAACATAGTTTAATTACAGGTTAGCTAGCTTAGATGCAACTAGCTCTACAGATACAGTCTCAGCGTAGCTCAAGGATCCTGCATTTTCTGAAACATTTGTTCTCTTCTTCAACCTTCAACTCATTGCAGGGTGAAAGTAGGTTTTATCTTGGAGGTAAGATGCTCAGCCAACAGTTAGATCTTTTCAGATGTTGATAGTTTTTAACATCAGCCTGTGACAGCACTGCCCTGCCTTCCAAGTGAGAGATAAATGAGGCAGAAAACAGGAAGAGTTATATGGTATAGGAGAACAGTACCTGAAATCAAACTAGCACACATGATTACCACAGTGACAGCTCCTGAATTATTGTAACATCTCTTTAATATTAAATATAATCCAATTTCTGTAGGTTTTATATTATTGGAAGTTACACAGTCAGAAAAAAGTACTTGAAAATAATAATTGAATTATTGCAGTTTTCTTAACAAAAGACATCGGAAAAATAAGTTGTGCTAAAGATTACATTTCCTTAATAATCTATTCAAAGTTTATTAGAAAAAAAAAACATGTTTTAAACTTTGAAGCTGCCATCATATTCTTAACTTCTAAATCCATATGTATACCATAAAAAACACTAGGCACTCTCGCAGAACTACGCATTGATTGAAAACATAGAAAATTGCTTCTTTGTATGTGTAAGTGGCGCAAATATTTCAAAATAAAGATTCTATACAAGATTTTGTGAAAGAGATTGTTTTTTTCTTAAACTGATCAGTGTTAAAACTACACTTGAGGTAAAAGGCAATTTCAATATTGTTTTTTTTCTAAGCAAAAATGAGGTACCAGAGAGACTTTATAAAATACTCCATGCTCCTGTGTAATCAAAATCCCATCAGCCTAGAAATCTGAGGTTGCATCAGAAGAACAAATATCACTACTGAGTATGAGAGAAAGTGAATTAATGAGATAATAACTGAAACTGACAATATATATATATATATATCTATGTTTATTTACATCTATGTTTCATGTTCATTTCCATCTGTGTATTACTGAGGCCCTATTTTGAGGACTTAAATGAGAACTTAAGTGATGAATGTTCTAAAAGAAGTTACGGAATAAGTGCAATTCTGATTGGAAATATTTTAAGGAAGATGGACTGTTTGTTGATATGATGAAGTTGACTTAGTTCTCAGAGGAAGTCATTTATAAAACTGCCGTTGTGCTGCATGATTGAGTGAAGGAGTAATGGAATGTGAAAGATGACCTTCTACTTTTTCTTTACCCCCTTTCTTTTATAGTGTAGCGCTTTTTGTTCCAGACCCTTGTTTCCCTGCGAGAGAGGCCAGGTTACCCTGGCAGGGTTTGTCTGCCCAAGGTTGTTCCTGAAAGGCCTTGTCACCATGAAGAAGGCAGAATTCAGGTTAATTCAAGCAAAAACTAAAATATAGCCACTTCAGATAGAAGCAGCTTTTCTCTTGCTCAAGTAGGACAAAGCTGTCCAGGTCACTTCACTGAGCAATTCTTCTTTCTGGCCTACTTTGAAATATTGCTGAAGCCAGCCATTTGTAGGGAACCAGATTCATTAGCTAGGCCCTGGGATGCAAACTTCACAATTTGTATGCAAAATAAGGAGAAAACTTACCATCTGTGACCTTTCAAATACACTTCTCCCCTTCTCCCCCTAAAAAAGTTTTGCCATTGAGTCAGTGGGATTTGCATATAGTATGAAAGCTGATGCCCACTAGCTAACTAGAAACACTAACTCGCTAGATAAAACACAGGGGGAACAGTGTGGGGATAACTTGGAAAAACTAGGGAACAAGGTGGGATAGTTTCACAGAGGAAGGATTCAACTGTCTGCCCACAAGGCCTAGTTTGGTCTGGTGCAACAGAGTTCTGTAACCTTGACTGGGTTTTACTGAGAGAACTATCTTGATCAAAAACTGCACAAGAAAATAAACACACAGAAGTAAAATATTTGACACTACAGAAGTTAATGGCAAGGGATTAAATGGGGAAAAGCACTGCCTTAAGATGGATAAAATCCCTAGAATATAGCAGAAAATTAGATGAAATTTCAGCAACCCTGATGATCAGCTCATTCCAAGGAGGATTGTAGACCAGACCTACATGGTGTGACTGATGATTGCCTGGCCACCAAATAGTCATTGAATGTCTCATTAAGATGGTTGAGAATACTAATATCTTGTTCAGTAACTTATTAATCTTAGATATATATGATGTGTATTAACTAATAAATAATTCCACTGTACTCTGAAATTGACTATATCATACTTTGAAAGTCTTCTTGTGCAAAGTAAAATTTGCTGATAGAACTGCCCAATGAGGGAAGCTTCTTACTTGGTGCTGCTTTCCCAGCTGAAACTCATCTCTTCTCTGTACAACCCCAACTGCAACCTATTCCTCTTTCCACAGAAGACTCCCTTCCCTCCACAGACCAACATGGCTGCAGTAGACTCTGCTCTCAGAGCAGCTTGTTCCACATCTGTATCAGCTTTTCACAGCTTAGTACTGTGACATGTACCAAGCTAATTCATCCTTGGGTCCTTGGCTTAACACACTATGCAAAAATTGCCATTAACATAAGCATTGACTTTCATTAGCTAGTTGTAGTAGCTTGTATTTGTAAACAAGTGGCTTCTCCACAGCCTGAGGGAGCTCAACATTCCCACTGAGTTTGCTACCTTCTCATGATTTAATTCTTTAAACTACAAGAGAATCAATTAATGTGTAATTTAGTTGACCCAAGTGGGTTGTATCAGTTCCCTGGAGGTTGTATGTCACAATGGAGGTATAGTAGGGAGCTTGAAACTCATCTTTCCTATTGGTACAAGAGATGCTCTGTCTCTTGCTGCAACCATCCTCACTCACTCCATCTGGGAAATACTGTTCTCTATTGAAACCTTTGGGCTCTGCAGATAAAAGATTCAAAAAAATGTGGGGAAAAGGTCATGTCTGAAAGTCAAAGTTAGCAGGAAAAGAAATGGATTTGAAGGGAATAAACAAAAAATTCTAAAAATTACATTTATTTGTCAGTGTGATTATTTGGTTCCAGAAAAGCACAAATTGTACACAGTGACAGTCTATGGGCAACTAACTGTCCCTTTGTAGTAAGTATCCAGCAGTATTTTTTTTTTAAATATAAAGTTTTTTTTTACTTTTCTGAATATATGTTTTATACATATGCTTTATGTTTCACTGCTTTCTGTGGTAAAAATGACCATCTATCCAATCATCCGCAAAATTAGACAATATGGCAGGTTATTGATAGGCAAAGGCATCTCTGCTATTGAACTGATAAATTCTAAGGAATAACCCGCAGTATGGGAGAAAATGCAGTCAGAGAAAATAAAACAATGAAATGGTAAAAACTATATCATCAGCTTACTCCTCATGTTTCTGTTCAGTGTACAGAGAACTAGTGTCAGTACTTCTGTGAAGATGCTTCAGGAGAAATGTGAGACTTTCTTAGATGTGATGACCCACGTTTTGCTCTTAATTATACCATCTCTGAACTTCAATACTTCCATCAGTTTCAGTTATAAGTTGTTTACTCTAGGTCTTGAGAATAAAAGGAGCAATTTATCACAATTCACATTTTCTCAAGCTTTTGCTTGCCCCTCACTACTCTGAAAAAAAAAAACCATAAAGAAAATTATCCTATGAAAGAGAGTAAACTTTTTTGAAAATAGAAAACTACTCTCCATTAAAGATTACACTTTCTTTTATAAAGTAACTCCAAGTCGAAGTGAGGGACACAAGTTACCCACAAAACATGAGGAGGAGCAAATGACATGCCTGTCAAGGAGTTTTATAAAAGAAAGGGTGAGCATAGAGTCTGTTCCAGTAAGCAATAGGAAAAGTGTAGTAAAAGACAGAGAAACTAAGTACCTAATCAAGTACAGCTCTTCCTTATAGAAAACACAAAACAGACATTTATCCATAACACCCAGTAACCCATGTGGTTAGTCAGCTGGACCAGAAACAAATCTTTTGGAGGAGTGTAGCTGTATTTGAAGCAAGGTTTTCAAAGTATGTTTCCTACATACTTGTTGCAGTATAGTGCATAATAATTGATGGCATAGACATAAGATGCTAATGTCTTGTCTTTCCAGATAGTGGGTGGAAAATGCGTTGTCTGTGAATCCTGTCACACAGTACACGTTTTCTGGGGCTCTGAACAGCTCAACAGCACCTGGATTTGGTGCATTCCTATATAGGAAATAATTTTCTCTGCAATCCTGTAGATGTTGGAGAATCCAAATGACCTGGTCTTCTAATAGATCCATCTCATATTATATCGCTGTTCTGTAGGAAGAAGCACTCAACACTGTTTCTCTTTCAAACAAAAATTAGCTTGGAGAGTAAACATCTCAATTTTACTTACAAATAAATTGTGTGGAATTGTTACCTTAATTACCTATATCGTTATTTCCAAAATTAAGAACTAAATAAAATGTTTTCTCTGTAGCAGAATTAAATATCCTTGAGGATTAATCTTTTTAATTTTCAAAGAAAACTCTCTTGATATAAGTGCTTTACATAAAGTACAGTATGCAAATGCTTTTCTCAATTACTCTTTTTTTTCTACAAAAGAGCTGCCAGAAGGATTGTCAGTTCTTGAGTATACTGAAATCCTCTTTTCTTTTCCCTAATGTAAAATAACTCTGTACAATTTGTTTTATCTCTGCATTTCCTGAGTTTTGATGAACCAGGTGCATGCTCTTACGTTAGAGTTTTGCTTATTATGATTATCTGATTGCATCTCAGCAATAGTGATAAAGGAAAGGTTAGAAAAATCTCAATAGACAATGGAAAAAACACAAGCATCAAGGCCAGGCTGGATGTGGCTCTGGGCAGCCTGGTCTAGTGGTTGGTGACCCTGCACACAGCAGGGGGGTTGAAACTAGATGATCATTCTGGTCCTTTTCAATGCAGGACATTCTATGATTCTGTGATTCTATTTAGGGTTAAGAATGGTACAGTGTTATTGGAAAAAAACTCTTCCATTTGGAAGACAAACTGCTTTAGTTACCATATGATTGCTAATGAAGGAGAGGTTTACAGCTCAGCTACAGGTGTATCTGCCCACATCACATATACAAACAAAACCAATGGTACAGGCAGTGCAAATTAAATGGTGTATTGTCAGTGTTATGTAAGCATAGTGAAGACAGACACAGGCAGACTAGATAGTCACTGCTGGAGACGCAACTTCCTGGAGAGCTCTGTGACCAGTGGCATAAGAGGTCTCGGACTGGAATAAGGATTCATGCAACTAAGTTCTTCCTTTAGTGCTTACAAATATGACTCCAGATCACTTAGTAAATACCGCATAATTCAGGAATAACCTAAGCATAGCATATCCTCCTTTTGTTTTGTTCTGTTGCAGCTGGTAGCGCTGGAAGGCTCAGATTTATGCTGTGGGAGTATTTATGTAGTATACCTGCAAGTTCCTATAAAAAAAGTCTATAAATGTATTGTTTTACACATTTGCCATACATACCAATAACTCTTTATTCTACCAAAACACAAGTAGACTTCTGATATATTAAATGGAATGACCAAAAGAAAATTGACTATCACGTTTAAAGAAACTATAAATCAAAGACCAGATAAGATAACATATTAATTGTGATTACTAGACGTAGAAATTGTTAATAGTCATATACCTGGACAATCATAGAATCATAGAATGGCTTGGTTTGGAAGGGACCTCAAGGATCATCAAGCTCCAACCCCCCCTGCTGCAGACAGGGCCGCCAACCTCCACATTTAGTACTAGACCATTTAGTACTTGACAACTTTTTCTTAATGATATATTCTCTTCCCATCTCCCCTCCCTTCCCTTTTGCCTCAGACATACTTAGTATCTTTTTCAGATATTTTCAGGTCCAAAATTTACAAATAATCATTACTATAATATTTTCAAACATATGGCCTGATTTTTGTTTGTTCCTGTGTGAAGCTAGGAGTTGGACTCAGTGATCCTTGTGGGTCCCTTCCAACTTGGGATATTCTATGGTTCTATAAGATCCAGAAGCATTAACAGCATTTAATTCCCATATTACTGAAGCACTGTTAACACAAACAATGGAGAANAAAAAAAAAAAAAAGCCAGATTGTTAGGAAAAAGATTTGAAGGAGAAGCTTAGACTAAGGAAAAATCTTCAACCCATGATGAAGATTCTGGAACCTTTGTTATGATAAAATTAAGGCATGTGCCTTATGCAACTGTTGCAAAGCAGATTTATGTTTCAAACAAAATTTAAACATATCCTTTAAAATATGAACCTATAAGTTGAATTAAAATTACTCAGGGGACTGTTACAAAGTCATTTAAAGCCCAAGAAGGTAATTTTTTTGATGCTAGTTATGGGGATTCAGTGTTTTTTTCCAGAACAACCTATGCATATTTAATGTCATAGGGCACACCAATATACAAATTTGTCTAAATGCACATCTTAAATGTTTAGTATAGAACACTTTTAGTTGTCCTTTGCCCACCAGAAATACAGTAGCAAAGTCAAGTATGCTATTTTATATTAGTATTGAAGATACTTACATCGAACAACAAATATGTAATAGTGTAGTCAGGCTGCCTAACAGAGGAAATTTTCCGTAGTACAATCTCTGCAACACCACAGAGAAAAGGAAGAAAATGCACAGGTACTGTTACTTTGTTTCAGACTGGGATTCACTTTTTGGCTCTTTATTTTTTCTACAGGTACAGTCTATGCCTTTTTTGGCTCCAGGAAGGAAGGCTCAGGTCATAGCTTTTCATTCCTCTCATTATGGAGAGATGTGTGACAGTAGTCTGCATATGGTTTGAGAATTAGTAAAGGAAGGAAGGGATAACATTGATTTTCAAAAGGCAATCTGTATGAGACCTCAGAGACATACGCATCAGTTTCTGCAAAGCCTGAACTCTGTGAAATGTTAAAAGGAAAATGTTGGAAAGTACAGGAGCATAAATGCTCTTCTGATCTTGGTCTGTATAGTCATGATTGAGGCCATCGGCAGGGGGCCTTACATCTATCACTTTCATTGCTTTATGTAAGAAAAGATTCCAAACAGTCCTGGATTGCTCAGGTATCATTGCAGGAATGGATAGTAAAAATTTGTAATACTTTTTCATAATTGAAGACTTGGTAGTAAGTAAGAGCCAACTGTTAAGGAAGTGTATGCTGATGAGAGGGTGTCCAATGACTTGACAAGAATTCTTGATTGGAAAAATGAATTCTGGCCCAATTTATACCCTTAATATACTGCATTACTTCAGTTTCTGTCATTTTAAAATTTTTTGTATCAAAATCACCATTATTTAAATGCAACTGCTAGCACATGCTTTGACCTGCCTGGTATTAACTCAGTACAATGAAAAAGCATTCATGCATGTATCTTCTCATTCAAATGTTATTATAAATTAGGGTGTCATCAAGAAGAATTTATTATAGTGGTTCTCAAAATAAAGTTAGATTCAAAAGGCCATGCTCTAGTCAGATTTGCCATTATCTCAACCCTTCCAGCTCCACACTGGGCACCAAAATGACTGCTGTGGTTTAGCCTGGCAGGTGGTTAAGCACCACATGGTCATTTGCTCACCCCTCAACACACAGAGGGATGGGGAAAAGAACTGAAAGAAAACAAACTATTTAGAACTTGTGAGTTGAGATAAAAAGACATAAAAGCAAGTAGGATAAAAGGATGACAGTAATACTAATTACATATATGTAGAAAACAAGTGATATAATATATGTGAGATGTAACATAAGTGATAATTATATATGTGTACAAAACAAGTGAACAAGCAATAGCTCACCACCCACCAAGTAATGCCCAGCCAGTACCCAAACATCACCTGCTCCCCCAGCCAAGTCCACACCAATTTTCAAGGGTTATTTTTTTGCGTGATGTCATATGGTATCAAATATCCCTTTGGCCAGGTTGGGTCAGCTGTCCTGGTTCTGGCCCCTCCCAATTCCTCATGGCCCTTCAGCCTCCCTCACTGGCAGGGTAATACAAGAAGCTGAGAAACTGAAAAGTCCTTGGCTCTGTATAGTACCACTGAGCAACAATTAAAACATTATATTATCAACACTGTTTTTCTCCTAAAGCCAGAATATAGCATCATACCAGACACTGTGAAGGAAAAACAACACTATCCCATCTGAAACCAGGAAAAGGTCACAATTGGAGACTCGGGTGCTTTGATTCCATCAGAATTCTGGTCTGAAGAACCAAGTTCCTTGCTAATCTTTAGCCTATAATCTGTAAATTGCACTTTTCAGATCTGGTACTCAAGTAGTCTTGTTAGTTCAGAAGTGAATTTGTGGCTAGCATGAATTCACACTCCTTTTAATAAAATATTAAATATTTTAAAAATATCTTAGTTAAATTTAAAACTCCTTTGAAGAATTATTTTAAGACACTCCTGTATATTCTAACCCAGTTTCTTTTGATTTTTTTTCTTCCCAGTTAGAATTTCAAATTATTTAGTATAAACATTAGTCAGAAACCAGCTAAGCCATCATTATGAGGAGCTGGGATTGTTCAGTCTGGAGAAGAGGAGGCTCAGGGGAGACCTTATTGCTCTCTATAACTACCTGAAGGGAGGTTGTAGTGAGCTGGGGATCGGCCTCTTCTCTCGTGTAACTGGTGATAGGACTAGAGGGAATGGTTTCAAGCTGTGCCAGGGAAGATTCAGGCTGGATATTAGGAAATACTACTTCTCTGAAAGAGTGGTCAGGCACTGGAATGGGCTGCCCAGGGAGGTGGTGGAGTCACCGACCCTGGAGGTGTTCAAGGAACGTTTGGATGTTGTGATGAGGGATATGGTTTAGCGAGAACCATTGGTGATAGGTGGATGGTTGGACTAGATGATCTTATAGGTCCTTTCCAACCTTACTGATTCTGTGATTCTGTGATTTTTCAGCATTGATTGCTGGTGATAATCTCACAGTTTTTTGAGTGACTTCTAGTTCATGCAGTACTTAAATCAGTTTTGATTAGATGTTTTAAGATAATTCAGGATAAAGGAGAAAACTAAATATGGAATGACAGTTTATAAAAAGCAGACCTGTTAAATTCAGGTACTCCAAAATGGACATCACTTTTTCATGTTGCAAATGCTCTTTGCTGTGCATTGGAGTCTCCATTCAGTAAACCCTTGTTGAAGAATTGTGAAAGGTTTGACAGATGAATTGCTAAGGTAATTACTTACGTCCTTTCCATCTCACTAGCTTGTTGTCTGATAAATGAAGGCTTAAATTCTGAATTCTACAATTCTAATCTCAGTAGCACAATCAGTTTCAGTAAAATGCCAATACATGTTTTTTTCCAGAGTCTGGCTGAGCTAAGACTCCTTCCTTCCGGTTGTTCATTGTTTAGGTCAATGGATGTATGATAAATTTATCCAGTCAGAGATGAAAAGGAAATGTAACTTCAGGTGACAGACACAGTTTTGGCTGATGCTGATGCATCTACCAAACAATACTCTAATTCTCTTCTTAAGAAGCTGTTAAGTATAAAATGAAATATAAGAGGACAAATTATTTATTTGCACAAATATTTCACAAACAACAGCAAGGAGAGAGAAGACATTCATCCATGAGAAAAAACTAATGGACAGTGTTGCCACATTAAAGTATATAATCATAGACCTTAAAGATCATCAAGTCCAACCGCAACCTGACCATACTACCCTAACTCGAACAACCCTCCGCTAAATCATGTCCCTGAGCACCACATCCAAACGGTTTTTAAACACATTCAGGGATGGTGACTCAACCACCTCCCTGGCGAACCTATTTCAGTGCTTAACAACCCTTTCTGTAAAGAAGCTTTTCCTGATATCCAACCTAAACTTACCCTGGTGCAACTTGAGGCCATTTCCCCTCATCCTATCACCTGTCACCAGTGAGAAGAGACCAACCCCGCTCTCACTGTAAGCACCTTTCAGGTATTGAAAGAGAGCAGTAAGTTGTCCCGTCAGCCTCCTTTTCCCCAGACTAAACAGTCCCAGTTCCTTCAGTCGCTCCTCGTAGGGCATATTCTCCAAGCCCTTCACAAGCCTTGTTGCCCTTCTTTGGACCTGCTCCAGCACCAAAATGTCCTTTCTGTATTGAGGTGCCAAATACGTTTTTAGATATTTTTAAAAAAATCTCAGTTGTTGAAATAATGAGTTGACAATATTTTTTTAAATGGACAGCATAAGAGCTACACCGATATATTTGTAAAAGGTTCAATATGAGGTTGTCATTTCCAGTTGTGAAAGATTTCTCGCGTTTGATTATCTGGACTCTGGTCTTATATTCTTTCTGCACAAACATGTTCTATAAATAAAAGATTTCTGCCAAATGGGTGATTGTTTTTGGCTATGTACTATAACTTGAGTGTACATGCTTAGATGATTCGTACAGATAATCAGAATTTTACATTTAAATTTGGATCTGAGTTTTACTTCTCACTGATATATAACTGAGCAGAAGCATGCCAGGGAAAACACGTTCAGAGCTAAAGTCCAACGCATGCTATCTTTAAATGTAAAGATTTTTTGAAGTAAACGTAATAATTTTCGGTTTAGCAAAATGCACTAATCCATGAAATAATACCAAAATCTTCTTGGTATTTTATTCAGAACTTATCCCATTTCTCTGAATTGACGGGTATTATTGATATTAACCAAACTTTGAGTCTCCCATATATTATGTCAGTGAGTACGACTGTGATAGTTCGTATTTCATACATATCTGCAAACAGGTGTATGATAAATGTCTACACAGGTAAAGCAGAAATATTGTTGAAGTTTAATATAAGAAAAAGGCAACAGGTAGAAAAGGAAACATTGGAGGATGTCACATTTTCAACGTGCTGTGCATTCTTATTTTCCAGTTTATGGTATTTTACTGGAAGCTTGAAGGCATTTTTTCTGAAAAGAAAGTTAGACATTTTTGTCCTGTAAGCAACTCTGAAAATGTTCTTCTTTTTGTCTTTCAGATATGCATTCTAGAGAACGCAAGAGGATTCAACAGGAAGTTCTGGGAGTCAATAGTAGTTTCAAAGGGACAGCCAGAGAAGACGCCTCTCTTTGTCAAGGTGATGAAGTGACCAGTGGATTTGTTTCAAGCAGGCATCTGCCTGGGAAGACGTTGCAACGTGTAACAAGTTTCTATTGATTTTTAAATTATCTATTAATTCCTTCAATGTGTGGCAGTGTCCTCATGTATTTACACATTTGTGTAATATTTTCCATGGGTATTTCACTGGGTACCCCGAGATATGCTGAGATGGGCATGGAGAAATTGGGGCTAAGCACGAAGGAGGAAGCACATGAGAAAACTACAGGGTCCTTAACAAGTAGTGAATATTTTTGCTTTCTTGTAGACAGCAACTAAAATTCACATTTTTCTATTATTTTGGTAATGAATAACCTGCACTTCTTGTATTTTGCAATTTTTTTTTCTCTGAAACTCTGTTGAATCATATGTCCGTGTGCCTGTGTGCACACAAACACGTGCAACATAATTTTCTCTTAAGGTCTCAGCCAACTAAAAAGTTTTGGAGCAGCCATTAATTTCACAAGAATAATCTCCCATCAGACTTGAATCTGCTGGTCATACACCTCACATGGATAAGGGAATGACACACACACTAAGTGCATACTCCTTATTTGTCTCATCTTTCAGCCAGCTGATGTGTTGCTTTTACACACTTCTGCGTCCTGCCACACAGATAACTTTTATATTAGTCAGGGAATTATGTTCAGCTCTGTTGGTCTCATATTTGGATAATAAATCATACCACCTGAAGGAACTCAGTGTTGAAATTATGGGCTGGGTTTGCCTAACTGACGGTTTGGAATGCTGCTGTATGCTCTATTTCTGGTACTCTTTCAAAGAGCATAGCTTTGAGACTCAAGCAACTATGAAAAGTTCTCAAACTTCTAGTAAATTTACTATCTAAATTTAAAAGGGAGAAATCACAGCAGACTGGGTCACACTAGGTTTGCTGATCTTTCAAGACAACTCAGAGTTGGGTCACCACTGCAGTGAATGACAGACAGCTCATGCTTCATGATCACTTATATAGCATTACCCTTTTGATTACGTAGGACTTAAAGTTTACAAAAGTTTCCATAGAGTTCTTCATGTTCTTCGAGTCCATCATTTATCAAGTCCCAAACAAATTACTTCATCAGTGCAATCTCCTTCCTTAGCCTCATTTCTCACTTCAGTTTCAGAAGGATGTCACGTGCAGTACTTTGCTTCTTGATGATCCCATTCTCTGAGAAACTCATATTGTTCCATTTAAAGGCTTCACAATAAGCAAGTTCTTAACTAACAATCAAAATAAGTATAGTTGCTCAAAATAAATATAACAATACAATTTCTTAAATGGTACATATTTGACCTCTTAATACTTTGATTTTAAAAGTTAATTTAGCTTAGTTCCTGAGGTTACTGAATATTTTTCTCTTGCAGAAGTGGATTGTGTTATAGTCAGAAATAAACAAAAGAATAGTGTAGGTGTGTTCCATCACACACTGGGCACTACAGTGGGTCAAATTCATTGCCTACTTGTATTTGCCTATTTAAAGATGAAGAGATTTTGATATATAGGTATTAAGATATTGTTCTGTTCTTCCGAACAGTAAGCACTGTTAAAAGTGGCTGTTGATTTTTTTCATATGGGTTGCTATCTATCTATTTATTTATTTTAAAGATGTATTACAAACAGGCATCTGCTCTTGTCCTTTTCTGTCCCTGCACTCAAGTGGCAGATAGTTGGATTCTGACTGCTTGTCACAGGGAAGACAGAAAAGGAGTGCCCCTTCCTATTTGGTTTTGAGGCTGTGGAGAAGCAATAATCAAATTAAGCTAATACACCTAGGTAGTCATCATATCACTAACACAATGGGTATGTAACACAGTGATGTCATCTAATACTTGTAATGGAGATAATTTCCATTGCTTGTAAGATAAATGGGTAAATTGAGAGAGTGGTAGTCACTTCTAGAGATCACCTAAATTAGGTTTTTCTCCATCCTTACTCTAGGCTTCTTAAATGCACAGTAAAATTCAGTATGACTAGGATGCACAGTAGGTTCCTTGGCAATGAGGATCTCGGAGGTGGGCTGGTAGAAGGCAGTGAGACTCTCCAGTAGAAGAGGAGAGGAGAGAGATCTGACATGAAAAAAATTCTCCTTGTGCACTAAAGATAAAGATCATCCCTGTGATAGACCGTAACTGACCATACTGTAAATAGTCAGAATGCATAAATTCTTCAGAAAGCTACATATGATATGTTTTAGACTAACGTAACTGGCAGTCTGTTGTCTATAGCCATTGAAATATTTAAATATAACTAGATTTAGGGAAAATAAGTAGGTTGATACTTGCCAAATTCTTGTTTTAGTCACCACAGTGAGTTCAGTTAAAATTAATTCTGCTTTTTTGTTTGATGAAGCATACTGTTTTCTTTCAAATCTCCATATATGAGTAATGCCAGCTATAAAATAATTTTGAAGGGTCAGAAAAGTAATTAGTTGTATTTACACTGTTTTAAAACTTGATACTATTTTGTTATTGGTTGAAGTGATTCATAAACTCCCTCAGTTCCTCATCAGTCTTCCCTTTGGGCACAGTGTCCACCATGGCTATGGGGGTCAGAGCCAGAACCGAGCATGCTTTGCTCTGATGGCATCACAGGCATCTTGGAGTAGCAAATATACAAACCTTGTGAATTATTAGAGATAGGCTACAGTCTGACTGGAGCCACCTGTAGCTACTTATCAGTGCAAAATTTCCTCTAGATTTTGTATTAAAGAACTTTGATTCTGAACCATTTGTTGACAGAAAGCACTGGGTAGCCATGCAATAAAATGCACATGCATAGTTTGCACAAGCAAAGCCCTTCTCCCTTCCATGTCTCTTACCACAATACCATTAAGATCAGAATTGTAGCCATTACTGTATGTCAATCGTATGACACTGCTGTGTAGTAATTCATTGCTCTGCTGTAGGCTACTGTGCTTCACTGCTTCCTGGGGTTGCCTGTGGAATTTAACTTCCTTCTTCTGAGCATGTCTGCATGTGCTTAATGAATTGCTGTAATATCAAGACAGTCTCTGAAGCAGAGGATGCAATCACAATGCAGACACTCAGTTTGATGCTTAAGGTACCCAGACTAAAATCTTAGCCTCCCAGAGTCTTCATACAAACAGTGCAGAAGGAAAGACTCTTATAAATATCAGTCAGGACAGAATTCCAATTTGGAAAGAACCTCTTGGTCTGACTGTAACCACAGCATTGTGCTTAGGATTAGGTGATACCAATACCTCATTTTTAATTCAGTGTTACATAAAAAACTGAAAACTTTTCTGGTAATTTAAAAATAATAAATGAAAATAGAATAAGTCAGTGGTCACTAATGAGACGTAACAGCAAGCAAACCTCTGTATAGAACTGCACTGAGTCTAAATTGGCTGTAGTAATAATCGTATAGATACCAATCTAATATTTTCCAAGTATGATATATCACTTCCTTGCCAGAGTAGTTTTCATAATTGCAATAGTCACAGTCTTATAGTTTCCAACATCACGATTTTTGGCATTAATATTTTATGATCTTCTTTTCCTGTTTAACTAACACAGTGCAGACACAATTAATTCTGTATGAAACATTACAGTCTCATGTAGTAAAAATTTTACTGTCAGATACTGGTGAATGCTGATTGTCAAACATTTCAGTACATTCAATACGTATCTCATACAACATGAATATAAATGCCATATTTGAATCTAAACTTTTCAGAACTGTTTTATAACTCTCGGAAATGTTCTTAATAGCAAGTATAAGAATACTTGATATGTAAAAGAGCTAACAAATACATACTTTTTGTTGCACATGTTGTTCCAGTGAAAGGTTTTGTTTCCTTTGGAGCTGCTTTGGAGGTTCAAGCTTCATGAAGGACCAGACTAGAAGTAGGTAGCTCTATGAAGTTTGGTTATGAATCAGTATCTGTCTTTACAGAGAGGACACTCTTTATGTCAGGCAAAACACGCATTTCAATATCAAACTTGACGTTCTTCTTTTAGCCCTTTGACATGTTAAACATCATAGAACTCAGTGTGTAGAGTGTCTTTTAAATTTCCATTGCATAACTGTTTTATCTTGTATCTTATAATCAAAACGATCCTGTCAAATCCGTGTGGTGTTCTAAATCTCAGCTGTGATTGTCACAACAAAAATTCAAAACTAATAGAGAATCATATGGTAATACCCAGTGAGAATGCTGTTCATGTTTTCCTTTTACTTCTTTCATAACCATAAATGTGAAGCAAAAAGTCAGAATGCATATGTCAAAAAAAGACACACATCATATAACATTATATAATCACTAAGAAAATAGGTATTTCTGGAAGCACTCCTTGATCCACTGCATTTAGTAAAAGGAACAAAAGAGGAAAAGATTCCTATTCCGCTATAATTAAAGTAATGAGCATGCCATACGTATCTGCAGCCATTAATGGAAAAGTCTGTGTTAGGACTGAGGAGGATACAAAGTAATGGGAAGTGAGAGATCTTCTCATGCTCTCCCTCACAGCTTTAAGATAACATGAATATTCCAAATCTTAGACATTAATTGATTGCTCTTCTCCTAAGGGCTTTGAGACCCTTTCTATTAACTAATTGTCTCTGTCTAGTGTATTTGAGGCTAGCATAGTAATGTAGGGAAAGAAAATAACTCTTCTTAACTCTTCTAGCTACAGAACTTCAGAACTACAATTTTGAGGCAAGTAGATGTTTACAAAAAGTTTTTTTGTACTACTGTAGGTACTCTCCATAGACAAAGAAACAGAAAACATAGATTGAAGTTAATAACAGTTTTCCATTGTCTCCAATGAAACTAAGGGGTACTTACATGGAAGTTGCTATTATTTCAGTAAAATTTTACCATCATTTAAGGTGGTATTCTCTGTCCATATTCTCTGTCATTTCTTTAAGGAGAAAGTTATTTTTCATTATTTATCATTGCTTTTCTTACCTTATAAAACTCCCAGTGTATCATGAGAAATTGCACCTGTAATTGTAATTTCAGCATATTTGTCATGCTTTTTCTCTTAGTTATGTGATACCATAACTCACGCTAAGCATTGTATCAGACTAGGCTACTCAATAGAATGTCTTTTCTTGACCTTGGGAATAAAAGGTAGTTTTTTAACTGAAGAATGCTGCTGTTAATGGAAAATAACTACTTTGACATGAAGTTTACCTAAAATGTGTCTCATTCTAGACGATTATTATGGTCCTTTTCAACCCAGGCAATTCTATGATTCTATGATTCTGTGATAACCTTATAACTAACATACCCAGCAACAATTTTTCAATATTCTCTGATAAACATTACACTGTGTTAAGTTGGAAGAGTTTTGAGAGTGTGTTTTTGAAAGCGTATAACACTCAATCTTTCAATCAATGAGACATTGCAAACTTAGGAAGCCTTGAGATTACTTTTATACCAAGATATGCTAATGTAATAAATATATTAACATTAAAGTGTATGTTTCCAACCTGCTAGTTTTATGTTTTAGTTGCTTTCTTTTTTATGTTTTAATAAAAACTGTATTTAAAAAAGATGTTTTGTTACTGATATTTAAAATATATTATATATTTTATATGTGGCCCACGACAATTCCTCTTCACTCAGTGTGGCCCAGACAAGACAAATGTTGGGCATCCACGTATTAAAGCATGAAAGACACTGTTAGTTCTGTCTACCATTAGGATCATTCAGTAATTAGATTATTATAATTAAAGTATCAACATTTGAAAACTCAGGATAGACAGATTAAATGATTTTTTAAAGGAATTATATTTAATAAAATCACTTGAATTCAATATAATCAAATATTATGGACAATTTAGTTTTCTGATGGACATACATCTCTGTGCAATTTTAAGATTAAATATGCAAGAAGTCCTGATAAAAAAAAATCCAGCTTTATTTAAAGTGAACAAGAAAAATTATACTAACATTTAAGCAGGTTGCAGAATAAGCAAGAAGATACAATAAGGAAGAAACAGTGAGAGCCATCTGATCCATCTTTGTTTCCGAAGAAAATATCCAATGTTGCTGAAATTCCACTACAAAGTCCATTGTTTTACAGGACTGACCCTTTCTGCCCTCTTTCCCTTAGCCACCTTAGTTACTGTACCTGGTCAAGGAACTGACTTGAGGAATGGTTATAGAGTTAGAAACTGATGAATTTCTGCAGTACAGTTTTTCAGGTATGTAAATTTCTAGGTTTCTTTGGTGGATACAAAAAGAAAAAAAATCTGCAACAGTAATCACAATGTCACTGCCATACTATTTATGCTGTAGTAATTCTTCATGGTCCAACCTTGACATCTGGAAGGGGAAGATAAGTGCTGAAGACCCTTCATGGCCTGTATTTCCCATACTATCCCAGCAATAACCTCTGTGTTTAGCAAGATGCTTTCTGAGAATGTCTGTTACTAGCTCCTGGGCAAAGAGCAGGCTCCTTTTGGTCTGTCTGTGAACCATCATAGAATAGCATTTATCTGTTCAGACTGATTTTGCTCCTTGACCAACTTTTCCTCTTTTTTTTTTTCCTTCAGAAAAGGTAACTAGCTGTATAAAACTTCTTAGACGCCAAATGCAGCCTGTAGCCTGAAAAACACTGACTTATCACCACATACGCAAGTCTTCATTTTCATTGCAGCAGAGAGGTGCTGAAGCTTGTGCTTCTCTTCTACAGATATTCTTGAATTTCGACCATGTTCGTATTTCAGCAATGACAGGAAAATATGAAAGAAAGAAGATACATCATTTTAATGTAACAAAGCATTTCTGTGGTTGTGTCTAATGTTTTTTTAGTTAGAAGTATTGGGTATGTGAAAAAAAAGAAACAAAATGTATACGCATGCACACGTACAGAGAGATTAATTCTGAAATATGTAACTGTCATAGTTTCCTTTTTCTCCTTTGCAGAATTAATTTTTATTCTATTTTTTGGAAACAATTTATTTGAAAGGATTGGCTTTTCTTTAAATTATTCTTAAAATTCACTTTGTAATCTAAATCCTATTTTGAAACGTAGTGATGAGTCTACATTTTTAAAAAACCTTCCTGTAGAATCACAGAAAGAACTTTCTTCCAAAAAAAATCCCATTATTAATCTCTTTGTTTTATAAATTATGAAAGTACCTGAGCCTTGTATCTGTTATATTTAAAGTCTAGAATGTAAAACAGAAAGTCTGAAAACATAAAATTGTCGAGATGGTTTAATGTGGTGGAGGTAGCCACAAAATGCCTAAAGGAATTTGAATGTGGGAGAACTTCACTTTGCAAGTACAGCTGTACCAGTTCTTTGTTGTCATTTTGCACTGATGTGTGGAGAGTGTGAAAGATGTCCCAAAGGTTTCTCTTTAAATGGGACCAGTAAAAATGCCACTCCAGATTTTTCATTGTCAATATGAGCAGAAGGTTACTTTCCTGTTTTTCTTCTTCCAGACTGGGACTGAGTACCAGAAGAGACAGAAAGAAGTAACAGAATGAGAAGAGTTATCTTGCAGAATGTAAAATAACGCTGGAATATTTCAGCCTGCTGCATACTGAGGCCTTAGCTTTGAAATCGATAACCATGCGTGTTACAACTTCCATACTTTATTCCTCTTATGCCAGTTTTCTTAAGAGTTTTACCTCTTACCAGAGCCAGAGAATTCAGTCATAAAATTCTGACACTTGTAAATCTGATTTCTGATGGAGAACACTAGACATGCTCAGGAGCTGCTGCAGTCTGTGAGACTAAACAACAGATTTCTGATCTGTAACTACACTTGACATTCTGTCTGAGAACAAATTTCAGACCAAGACCTGTATCTTTACCACCCAGAGCTTTTTTTAATTGATGAAATCTGATTTTCATGGATATAAGAAGTGATATTGATCATCCATTTCAGGCTAGTAAGAAGTTAAAAAACCTCTTTTCTGGGCAATCAGGCAAACAAAGGAAGTTTCTCTATTCACAAAACTATTATCTTCCATGAGCATGCAAGACAAGAGGCCTCCCACTAGATTTCCCTGTGTATCATATGCTAGTGTCTGCTCAGGCTGGACTGAGGTTTCCTGCTTTTCATAGTGGTCATCCAGGCATTACTCAGTAGCGAGGCACAGGTAACTAACCGCTTTTAAAGAGGAGAGCTACACAGTAAAAATAGTTTGGTGTCTGTACACTTGTGGAGCTGAAGAGCTGAAGTAGGGCATCATATTGTGTTCTGTGGATGTAGCTCCAGGTTTCTGTTTGCCCCTCTGACCCCACCCCTCTGACCGTGCGGGGTATACCCTTTCTCAAACAGCACCCACACACCACTGATTTTCCAAGAGTGAAGAGTGAAGAGTGAAGTTTTGTTTTGTAGAAAAAGAAGCCAGCCTTCCAGTTTCAGAGAGAGGTTTGATCCAGCTCTGATCAGTATCTCCTAAAAAGTTCATTTTAACCAAAATATCAAAAATTCAAGGAAAAAATGGCTATGTACTTCTACTGATGTAGTTTACAGCAATGTGAAAGAACAGTTCATAAATTTCATCATCATGGGACTTACTAAGGCTAATATCTTTTTTTGAGTAGCAAGTAGCTTCGACTGAGCATTACAGAATGTGCTGAGGCTAAATGTGAAATATTCAAATGGCCGACAACAGCCTCTTGGCCACCTGACATCAGATCTCATTACCCCAGAAAATATGATATTTGGGTCACAGGTGCCCATATGAGCAGCATTTGGATCCTCATGGACTTCTACTTTTTTGAAGGTGAGGTATGAAAATGTACACAAGCAGAAAAAGATGTTCAGCAAAAACACTGAGCAAAAAGTCTGTTTATAAGTGTTTCTTATTGCTTTGTATTTAACTTTGAGAATCCCTCTAACTTCTGAAGAACAGAAGTGTTGATTAAAGAAGAGATTTCAGAAAATTACGAAAAGGCTGTAGGATCTGATTCCCCTACAGTGCCTATGAACATTTTGAGGATAATAAATCTTTAAACACAGTGAAAGTGATGCATTAGAGAGTGTCAAAATTATCATTTGTCCCAGACAAGCTGGTAGTGAGTATGCATATGTTATTAGTATGTGGTCTGATAAAATCTGTGAAAAATGACTTTGTGAGCACAGTCACCCCAGTAAAACATCTTAAAATGCTTTCCTCTGTGCTGTGGATGACAAGGGCAGGTTTTGGATCATTAAAAAACAAACAAACAAACATTTGAGCAAAAAGGGACTAACACTATTTCCATAGTAGATACAATCTTACAAGAAAACTCTCTTTTATTCTTAAGAAAGTTTTTGTGCCTGAGTGTTACATGAAAACCTCAAGCATCTAGACAAAATCATCCCAAATTTAATGCTAGTCATAAGAACAAAACTTTAGTAATGTTAACAGAGTTAGATGAGAAAGCACAGGCTTGTTTGGCAGTACATGAAATCTCTTGATTTTTTTAAATTTTACAGAAATATAAACATCAGAACAAGAAATATAAAAATCAGCACAATCCTTTTGTTATAGTTTGTTTCCATTTCTTGTATTGATGTAGAAAAAAACCATTTCTTACCCAAGCTCCAAGCAATGTCCCAGTTTAGTGAACAATCATGTTCATTTCCAAGACTACCTATTTTATGAGTACACTAAAGGACAAGGAAGGATAAAATGGTTAAGGACAGATTTGAGCAGAGTTAACGTGAATGACTTATTTCCAGAAAACTGCACTTTAGAGAGAATCATAATGATTAGAACATGAACAGCTTCGATAGGTCCAAAAAAAGAAAGATTAAAAACTTTTGAAAATACAAAAATAGAACAGCTTAAATAATTTTTGTTTTGAATTTAGTCAAATACTTTTAAAAGGATTACACAGCCAAATGAAATGAAAACTTTGCTTTGGATTGAATTAAGTATTTAATTGAATCCTTTTTTTTCTTCCCCTTTTGTTTTCATTCCAGTGAGATAAAACGAATATTTTCCCTTTCAGATTGACCATAAATTCACTTTCTCAAATTAATCTAGTTTATATATATAAATATAAATTTACTCGTGTGTGTGTGTGCGTGTGAGAGGCGAATCACTCTGCATAAGCTGATCAAGCCCAATTCTCTGGCTTTTTCTTGTCTGCTCTGCAGCAGCAGGATAAGGGAAAAAAACAGAATTGACCCTGGTTTCATAAACCAGGCTGGGCTTGTTGGCAGGGTCACTGTGTTACCATCATTGTATTAAATATCAGATGAGGGGGAGGGAGGAAAAGTCAACTGGGAGAGACCAGACTATAAGCAGAAGGAAGGAGCATGGCAATGCAAGGTTGCAGTGGGCCTTTGGGGTCAGGGAGAAGCAGGGATGTTACAGAGATGAAGGGAGCAGCATCCAGACTGGTAAAAGCTGCTGAGGAAGCAGTGCTTGATCAGAAGAAGGCAAGTCAGGCAGCAATGAAGCTTGCTCCAGAAAAGACTGAGAGCTGCTGATGTGCAAGAAGCAGCTGGAGGTGAGATAACAGCTGCTTTGTGGCAGAGGGCAGATATCCATCAAAACTAACAAGTTACAGAACTAATTAAATTCCTAGCTGCTTTTAGGCAAATAGTAACAACATTAATTAGGATGGCTTTTTCCCATCTTCACTGGTCAGAGGGTATTGGCCTTTTGTTTTGCATTCAAACTGCACTGTTTGAAACCATCTCTGCTATCTCAGGAGGAAATCACTGCAAATAAACACCTACAGGAAAGGAGACTGGAAGTGTGTGATGTTATGAATATGACATACCATTATTTATGTCATGACAGGGTCCATGCCCTGCTCTCTGCAATCGCAAATGAATCCCTCTACGTTTTGAATTATCATTATTATTGTTGTTGATATTTTGAAAACCACCAACAAAAAAGTAAGAGAAACGAGATAATGAGGTTACTTTTTCAGTGCACTATGTTTTTTCTTACTAATGTGCAATGAGCAACTAGCATGTGTGCAAAGGTGCAGCACACAGACAGCATGTCCAAGGGTGCTTTGATAGAAGAGTAGTAAAGGTTTGCCCAACACTATTTAAAGAAGACATGGCATAGTCCACATCCAGGAGTTTCTCTAGAGAGTAGAACTCATTGACATCAAGTTCTCAGAAAGAATTATCTTGTTCACTGCAATCTGACAGAAAATTAATGAGTATGCATGTAATTGGGATGAGAAGGGCAATGAACCCAAACAGCAGAGGGGAATGTGGAGAATTCCCAGCTTTGCTCCACTGAGTCTGTTTGCTGTTGACATACTTGGTGTTGGTAAAAGTCCTGGAAAAGCCTTCTGGCAGAACCTGTGAAGTACAGGCAACGCTTCACTCTTTTTCTCAACCTGAGCCATTCTGTAGACAAGAAGGAAGGAGAGAAAATCAGTCTGACTCTGTAGGTTAGGACTGAAGCTTCTTGTATTTTTTTTCCACTTTTTGAGCTACTTTTTACCACATAGGCAAACTATGACAAGGGACCTGGCTCTGATCCCACACTGCAAAGCACAGTGACTGTTAGGTTACAGAGTCCTACAACTATTTGTTTGCTCTCAGTTTTTCTCAAGGCTACTTGCATTTGCAGCAGTACAGTAGCACAGCTTCCCGAGGAGAGCGCTCATGGTGTGCATTAGCCAGTAGCCCAGCTGTTCAAGTGCATATCTGTGAACTGGTTTAGAAAGTGCTCCTCTCTAACTTCATTTGCAAGCAGAGCTCTGGCAAGATTTCTGACATAGAGAGTCCAGACCTTGGTGCTCAGCTAGGCTTTTGGTAAAGGAGGCCAGGGTTCCTGTGTTTTGCACTGCTCCACTGGCCCTGCTACATTAGGCTTCAGCGGGCCTGGACTAGCCCTACCCAGGCAGCCTGTGGCTGGTGTTCAACTGTTCAGAATGGTTCCTAGCAGAAACCTCCATGCTATGTGCAATGACATAGTTAATGAGTTTTGGCAGGTAATTGACTAGCTGCACAGTGCTGGAGAAAAGGCTTTTTTGATTGCTCTACTGGATGAAGGGACTTAAGCTCCTCCAGTTTTGTCTGGGTTTACATCTTTCTCTGAATTCTCTCTATGGCCAATGAATCAGGGTAAGTTTTGTTCCCTTTTCAGTTTTGGGCTCTAGAGAATTCATTTCCAAATTTTGGCATTCATTTTCTACTGTATTTTGCTTTAGTACTGAGCTAGGCTGATTGTTTATGGACTTCTCAGGGGACACTCTGTATCCCTGTATACCAAACATTTGAATATTTAATACTGCATAATGGCATAACTATATTAATGTCTTTCCCTCAGGAATTTATTCTGTCAAAATTAACAAATACAATTAATTTATGTGGGATACTTCATTTTCTTATGCCAAAAACATCCAACATTTTTCACAAGGACCGTTTTGCAATTCAGACTAGTGATTTGTGTCTCTTTTCTGTTTAGGATTCACAGCTAAAGACAACCAATGATGGTTAATACATGGATAATACTAATTTTATATCCATCGGGTTAATCAGAGAGTTATATGTATAACAGCATAAACCATTCTTTGGGTAATCTGATATTCACTTCAGATCTGATAAATCAGTGATATGAATTCAGTTTGTGTCTTAATCTTAATTTAATGAGCTCCATCACACCTCCACTTTACAATCACACATGGACTGTTAGGTCTTGGATGGCTTTTCTGCTGTGTTTTCATCATCAGTCACAACCAGGTGCTATATCTGAACCAGAGATTAACAACAACGTCAGTGTGCTTCAGGGACTGCCTGGCTTCCAAATTTGTTAATTGATCCTGGATATAAAATAGATTGAATTTGGTGCCATAAGGGCATACCACAAAGACAATCTTTTGTGGTAAACTGTAAGACTGCGAGAATTGTTTAACCTATTTTTGATTATGTTCCTCCTTGCCTAGTTATTTTATTAAAGAAGAGCTAAGCAATCTTTGTCCATATGTGTTACAGTTTAAAAAGTTGACAGGAAAACTAGGTAATTCACAGAAACAAGGAGCATACAGAATCACAGAATCACAGAATCGTAGGGGTTGGAAGGGACATCCAGAGATCATCAAGTCCAACTCCCCTGCCAAAGCAGGTTCCCTACACCAGGTTGTACAGGCGGGCGTCCAGGCGGGTCTTGAATATCTCCAGAGAAGGAGACTCCACAACCTCCCTGGGCACCTGTTCCAGTGCTCCGTCACCCTCACCGTAAAGAAGTTCTTGCGCACATTGGTGCGGAACTTCCTATGCTCCAGTTTCCGCTTGTCCTGTCTCCACACACTGCTGAAAAGAGTCTGGCCTCACCACTTTGCCCCCCACACCTTAGATATTTATAGACCTGGATCAGGTCCCCTCTCAGTCTTCTTTTCTCAAGGCTAAACAGATCCAGTTCACTTAGCTGTTCTTCATAGGGGAGATGCTCCAGGCCCTTCAGCATCTTTGTGGCCCTCTGCTGGACTCTTTCCAAGAGATCCCTGTCTTTTTTGTATTGGGGAGCCCAGAACTTGACACAGTACTCCAGATGAGGCCTTACCATGGCAGAGTAGAGGGGGAGGATCACCTCCCTCGACCTGCTGGCCACTCTCTTTTTAATGCAGCCCAGAATGCCATTGGCCTTTTTGGCCACAAGGGCACACTGCTGGCTCATGGCCAACCTGTTGTCCACCAGGACACCCAGGTCCCTCTCTGCAGAGCTCCTCTCCAGCAGGTCATCCCGCAGCCTGTACCGGTGCATGCAATTATTCCTCCGTAGGTGCAAGACTCTACACTTGCTTTTGTTAAACCTCATCTGGTTTCTCTCTGCCCAGCTCTCCAGCCTGTCCAGGTCTCGCTGAATGGCAGCACAGCCTTCAGGCGTGTCAGCCAATCCTCCCAACTTCGTATCATCAGCAAACTTGCTGAGGGTGGCCACTATCCCCTCATCAAGGTCACTGAAGCTAAAGACATGAAGCTAATTCTTCTTAGAGCATTTTTAGTTCTAATTTTCTCTATAATACAGATCAGATGGATTCAATTTAGGTGAAAGCATAATACCAAGTTCAGCTCCTGTTAACAGTAAAGTGTTATTTAATGAATTTTCTCTTGTTCTAGTTTATCTTCATGATGCGTAGGCATTAAAGGTGTCATGAAATTATAGCATGTTAATATCAGTGCGAAGTTGTTTGCATGTACCCTGTGCTTTGATTGCAGCATAGGATACACAAATATAGCATGCTGAAGATTTGGTGAGTAACATCTTTATTATGCTTGTTGACTAGTACTAAATTAGAACATAACACTCCTGGCAATACACATGACAGCTGCATGAACATAAAATGAGTTCATTTCATTGGTATATTACAATAAATTGCATGTGAATTCATAATGATAGAACACGTCTTTTGCCCAAATTATTTATCAGTTGTTCAGAGTAAAAAAGGTACCAGATCATCTAGGCAACCTTGGATTGGTAGTTTTGGAGAGGCTGATAATTGGCAGATAGAAGAAGCGGTACAGAAATTTATATCTTACATATATGTCATCTTACATGACACCTTCATGTTAATGAAGGTTTTATAGTAACACGTAAAGTTGGTGTTTCAGATGATGTTCAGCTGTTGGAGGAACCCACAGTGACCTATTCAGTCAGGCCAAAGGACCAAGTATTTAAGGCTTTACTAGTCTTTATGAATAAGATTTGGAGACCTTTGTCTCATTGCCGAGCTTCAGAATGCATTCTAAGCATTCTGTTTCTTTTGTTTGTGTGGTAGTTTGGCACATCTTAGATAATAACTGACAGCCATTCAAAGGTTTTCTCTCTGAAGATAAGTAAGTTCTCTCTTTCAATTGACATACATCTTTCAGGTCCTGAATTATAAAGGGGAAACCTGTATTTTTAAGCACTTAATGAGTATCAGGTTATCCTCATCTGAAAGGACACATACAGCACAGAACACCTAGGATGATCTCTGAGGATTTGACTGCTCCTCATTTGCACCCATGAGAGCCTCCCCTGTCCTTTTAGTTCTGATGGGAAAAAGCCCCACACACAGACGCTTGTCAAAACAGGATTCTAACAGGTAAGTGCAGATGTAGTAGCATAAATTACAGAAAGACAAACAGGAATAAAACCCAGACCTAGTAATGCCTACTATACCATATTGGCCATCTAATTTGCAGTCTAGGAATATCTCTCATTCCACTTGCGTATTTTCAGAATTTATTGTCCAACAGCTTTGTTTTATCAACCAGTTATAAAATGCTTATAGACACAAGCTTACACATTTTAGGACACAATAAACTTTGCTTCATCTGGTTCATCAGACTGCTAATTGCACAGTACACATGTGCATTGACAGATGCAAATCACTGGCTTCTAATGGTATTCGTGTGTTGGTAAACACAAATACAGTAAGAAATTACTTTCAAAAAATATATAGGCCAGCTCTCTATTAAAATTGAAATTGTTAGTGCTTTACAGAGAACTGACAGTCTTGGAATTAACCTTCTTGTGGCCTGGAAGGTGTGCTGCAGAGCTCCTTCTATGAGCAGGGTTTAAAGCCATGTGACTGAAGCCATGTGTCTGAAAAAAAGGTTAACTTAAAGATTACAAGTTGTTTCTGCTTTCATCTTCGGTTAAAATAGAGATAACAAACAGAGGATTTTAACACGAAGGATGATGAAACTTAATGATAACCTAATCATAAGGCCATAACAGATGGACTCTGTTCCACAGTACCTTTCCATTAACGGTTGCCTCCAGTCTGATTCTTAATAAAAAGTTGTCATTCTTAATTCAGCACTATATCTGAAATCTGTTTTAGTGCATCTCTGAAGCATCAAATTACAGCTTTCCCATTTTTAATGTTATACCACATTCATTCAGCATAGTGAGAGCAAATTTGAGCCCATGCAAAAATAATCTTTTAAAGGAATAACAAACGATGAATGCTACTGCTGTTTGCCTACCTTGCATAAAATTTTTGCCCCGAAATAAAATGGAATGATCCCAATCTAAACAACTGAATCTTATTTAACAATTCAGCACCTATTTTGATTGGAATTTGATTATGTATTATCAAAGTGCTTTGACTTGCACCTAACTAGTTCCATTTCATCCTTCAATGAATTTTCATATTGTGCTTGTATTACATAAGGTCTTGACAAAAATTTGTTCATATTAAGTATTCTAAACTCTTCTAAATGCAGCCTCAGATGTGTTACGCTTTCATATCTACAAAGATGTATTCAGACATCTGCTTCAAGATCGTCTTTTTCACAAATAACAAAAAGAATGAAATCTTACTGTGACCATGTTAAAATCTTTTAGGTTATCACTCAATATGCCACTAAGAGAATATTATGGCTCTACAGACCATAAATAAAATTTATTCCTTCCTAAGGAAAAGTAATCGCCTTGTTCAGAATTGAAAGAAGCAGTAGAAAATCAACTGGTAATCTTTCACTGAGGAGCAGTCATTTTAATGTCATCAGGCATAGAATAGAGATTTTCTTTCTGGTTGTGAAATGTGTACAGTTGCAATAGCATTGCATGTGACTGTACAAGCCGTTCCATCTAAGGTATAGAAATGGTGAGATAAATCAAGCTTTAGACTCCCTTAAGATTTTGCAGTTGCAGCTGTAATTGGTTTGATGGTTCTAAGAGGGATTGATTTCTTTCTGAATCTCTGATCTTTGTAAGCCAATGAATCCAGTACTTAAAACAACTATATCATTTATTGCTATGTACAGCTAAATTTGTTGACAAATGTAAGATTAATAAAGTTGACACTTCTGTATTCTCTTTATAATACTCTGAGCTTTTTTTCTAAGCATTCATTTGTGTATTATTTTTCAATCTTTTATGTAATGCTGGGGTCTGCATAAGCCCATAAAAGCTACAGAAACTGAATTTCAGTCAAGCATGCAGAATCAGCAAATAATAAGCTGACTTCTGGAAAGGCTGGAGAGCAGACTGGATTGGAAGATGACAGATTCGTATTCTCCTGCCTAAACTTAGAAGTACATGATGGAGCACTTCACAAGTTAAATGCAGTTTCTCTGGAAACTAAAAACGGTATAAGATGGGTAGATGTTGATCTAGCATATGGTTGAGAAGACCACTGTTATTAGTAGTGTTTCCTTCAGAACTGAATGATGGTTTTGTTAGTTTGTTTGTTTTTAACAAAATTACAAAAGGACTGCTGAAAAAGATAAACCTAGGTGTAACTGAGTAAGAGTAAGTGAGTCACGTGAAGGGATGATGATGATGACTTCAAGACACTTTCTGTTTGAAAATTTAAACTCAAGAATCTTTAAAAGTAGCAAAGCAGGGACACCCACATCATCTCAATTTCTTATAAACTGCAGGCTATAACAATTAATAATTAGAACCTGAACAGATCATTAAGGGCTCATTTATAGACCCCTCATTATATTTCAAGCTGGATGAAGGCAATGTGCTGATATTCAGGATTACTGTTTTCTCCACTGTAAGCTACTCATGTCAAATCCCTCTGGTAAGTACGTGGAAACTTTTAATTAGATGCTAATAAATGTTGGGTGTTCACACCACAGTTCCGGGTGTGAGGTTGTTAATCTGGAAACCTCCATACTGGCTAAGGAATTTGTGAGTAATTTGCTGCAAGTGTTATTTCAGAAATCAATGCTCAGTGTTTACTGTATTGTATGAGCTTAGTATAGTACTTCAAAAAACTCTTTAACATAGGTCTGTCCAGTGAGAAGCTGTAACTCATGCTCCGACTACCAGTAAAAAATAGCCTCAGTGCTGCAGTGCTGGGATTTGGAAGAATGACCTGTCGAGCTGTGCTTCCAAGAGACGAAAAAGGAATCAATACTGTAAGAGAAAGAGAGGGAAAGAGCACATGAAGAGCATATCATGGAAATGTTTTGCAGTGGATATTGTCTGGATGATAAACCGATGTCAAAGGTGAGATAAAAGGTGCAAAGACAGAATACAATAATAGCAGTTTTCAGTTTGTGCTAATAGGTTACAGTTCATATAAAGGCACAGATGCAGTCCAAATATATTAGATGCCAAAGAGTAAAAGAAGTATTCGCCAAAAAGTCTTTGTTCTGACATAAACTGTATTGGTTAAGAGACTGTCTATGAACAGATCTAAATCTAATAGGACAAATACTATACATCACCTGGACAAACAGGAGGCTGATTGATAAACCAGGATGAGGATATAGCTGCTTCCAGATCTTAGGAAGGATTTTCTCTTCTTTCCTTCCAGTGATTTCACAGTATTGTGCAATTATTTGCTCTAACTTTAGTCTCATCACTGCAATATTGTCACTTTCCACATATCTGGTAGTGGCTTTGACTCCATGCATGTGCCAAAATATGCTTTTGATGTTTATGGCTAAAAGAAGAACTTTCCCCGAAACAGTCAGAATCAGAAATCTTCTTTACTGTGGAGTACAAAAATAGACCTTCCAAGCATTTCTGCTATAAGAAAGATTGTCTTTGCAGATATATCTATATTGCTGTTACATCTCCTCAGGTCTTCATGTGAACTGAAGTAAAAATTTTGGGATAAGATCCTAAAAGTTCTTGACATAAATGCACATTTCACAAGAAACAGATTGGAAAATGAAGAAATCAAATTATAATATTGGGAATTTTATTATTATTATTATTATTATTTTTTGTCTAGATAACTGCTGGGCTGCTCATTTAAAAAAAAATAATTTCTAACTGTTGTTTCCAACATGATTATTTCAATACAAAACCAAACTGAAAAAGGTGAGAGAGGAATTTCTAGGTGAAAAAATCTTAATTTCAAAAGATAAAATTCTTAGCTGGAGTAAATTGGCATTGCTTCATTGATTTGAACTGTCTAGATGAAAAATAGGCTCCGTACAATTCCTAATATCAAAGTTTGCTTTTTTTTTTAAATATATTTTAACATTGAGAAATGACCTTCAACAGTGTAGGTAGGGAATGGCATACCCACCCACACATTCAGTTACACATGCACTTGCTCAGCTATTAAAATGTGACCTAGCTTCAGCCTAGTTCCAGCACCACACCAGGGAACCCAGGTTTTCATCTGGCAGAATACGGATGGGCTCTGCATATTACCTCTCTAAGGGAAATAGTTTTACAGTATGGGGTTTTCAAGGGAATATCAAAATACAAGCATGTAGCAGACTTTGTAACATAATATAAAACCAAGCAAAGGAGAAAAGAGTGCTGGAAAACATTGGAAAACAATACAAATTTTGGAACTGATTATAATTTTGTGATCAATAGATTTATGTTTGATGTAAGCACATAGAATATACTTTTAGCTGGCTAAATATTTGAATTATTGATTCAATTGAGCTTCTAGAAATTCATTAAAACATTATTATTTGAAATGTTTAATAATGATGGATTCAAAATTATCACTGCAAAAGAAATGCATTTTTATTGTGTACTATGAAACACAAACTTCATGTGCTGGTGAATCCCTTTTGATTAAACATTATTAATTGTTGGTATGTATCTGCTAGATTTGCATAAGAACGACACGTATCCATCACTTACAGACATGGATCCAAAAGTAAGCATAGTTCACTATAGTACTGCCACTCTGAATCATTACACAGTCATTGTAGTCTTACCCTATGAGGCAGATGACAAATTGAGAGGCCATGAATAAGGATCATGTCTTGATCAGACCACATATTCTTATGTTAATATTTTCTTTATGTATCTAAGCAATGTGAGGAAATGTTGGTTTGAGGTATCACCTTTAGTTGGATTTTTATAAACAATTATCAGCTCACAGCACCTGCAGAATCTCTTCAGTTTCAGGGAGGTATAGAAATGCTTAGATTGGAGGAAATTTCTTCTAAGCAGCTAAATGGTCTGGAGAGTGTAGCATTCAAATTATTCATCTGTTCTGTTTTGCTTGTTATATAAGTATTTAATTCTTCTTTGTGTGAACAACAGAAATGTATGCAGGCCGTAGGGACAAGGTGAGACTACCCCTTAAAACCACAAAACTGCTCTGAAGGCAAAAATATGAAAAGGGCTGAGTCCCAGACAGTATGAGAGAATGTTCTGGTTCATTGAACTCAGTAGTTGTGTTAATAATTTTAAGTATAAGCCATGCTACAGAATGTTATACTCGATACAAAGACAGACATGTCCCAGATGCTGCCTCTTCTCTTTGTTCACTCATCTAAAACCAACTGCACTCCGGCCTCGGCTTTGATTTATATCCATTTCTGAAGTGTGCCATACATTCAAAGTGTGACTGAAAAATTCATTCTGCTTTAGAGGCTGTGATTGAAAAAAACCACCAAATTTTTAGTTGTATCAATCTTAATGAAAAATGTTCCAATTTGGAAGGGTAAAATGCTTACTCTCTTTGCTTGGCAGACGGCTCAGAAAAAGCCTCCACTTACCTGGCCGCTAATGATTCTCACAGAAGCTTCATTGTCCAACCCAGCAGGCTAATCAAAGATGATTTTTTTCAGCCAGTTCTGATAACGGAAGGGGATATATTCATCATAATTCTGCGACTTACATAAATGTTCAGTATTCTAGAATAGAGAAGACTGAAAAAGCCAGAAGGTCCTGTAATCAGGGAAAGTTTTTATCATTGAACCAAATGTAAAATGTTATATAAAGCAATATGAGAGCTGCTCTAACTTTAGCCCACTGTCTGACCCCTTGTGTTCTTCTGACAGTTCCCAGACCCTGAATTTCCTGAGCCATTATCCTTTCTTCTGAGTGCTCTCTTCTCCAGCAGCCTCAAAGATGGAGATAACACAGGAGAGGCTCTGTTGACTCTGTACAAGCTGAGGATCCTTTAAATATGTACATATATCCATGAAGATGGATGCGTTGCCATATATTTTGAATAGAATGATCATGTGCTTGAACATGAGTGATTTAGGTTAAAAGTGACTGTCTTAGCAGGAATTTTCAATGTTTAAAATGTTCTGAGAAATGTGGCTTAAGAATATTATAGCTGTGTATGGAACTTCAGAAAAAAACTTTGTTTATAATTAAGCAGCACATTGGGTCCTTTTCTGCATGTCTATATTGATATTCAATAATGCAGATTATGTTAGAACAAGAAGTATTGATTTGAATAGTTGAGTTTTCAATTAGTTGTTTATTACAAACCACTTTTCTGTTTTTCAGTTTTTAAATTTTCTTAGGTCTGTATTTCCAGATGTTTGAACAGAAGCTGCTGGCAAAGAACACGTAATTACATACCTGGAAATTGGTACTGCTGATTTATACTTGTACAAAGAAGATTAATGCAATGTCCTGGTTAGATGGAGGTTGGTTAAATTACCAGTTTGGATGTGAAAAGTTGTTTGCTACTGTTTGTGAAAGCCATCAATTAAATCTTAAATCTACATGTAATATGTTATTTTTGTCTTGATAAGTATTGTAATTAAAATTTAGCTAATGAAACATGTGATGTGCTATGAGGACTCAAGCGGAAAACCCTAGATGTCCTCCAGATCAGTGTTGTTGATTTAGTGAGATGCTACACATTGGACACTACAACTGGAATGACTTTTGAAGGCAAAGGAGCCAACATAAAGCCAGCTTCTCCTCGGGTGTTTGAATATCTAGCGTTTTCCTTCAATGACTTTAAACATTTCTTGTATGCTTTGCACAATACCTTGTAGTCTGGCATCATTGTATTGCCATTAGGCAGACATAGTGCCCAGAGATCACACATTTAAGTGATTTAATAATCAGAAATTTAGAAAAAAATGTGGGTTGAGAAAGGCCCTACTTACACTCAGGCAGAAGAGAAAAATGAAGTTGTTAGAACTTCGCTTTCTTGTTGGCTACTTGTGTTGAACACAAGTATGTTTCATACCAGTCCTGAAGCAGTCTTATGCTCCACTTTTTCTAGCACAATACTGCCTTTATTAATATCAGTTTTAATCTCTAATCCTACTTTGATTCCTTCTAAGTATGTAGATTCCAATAATGCCTCCAGACACTGAGTTTTATTGTCCATTGCTTTTATTGGCTATTTTTTGATAAAATACATATACTTCTCTATCTAGCTGAAACAATCTTGAAAAAAATCTTCAACACCAATACCAGTTTATTAAACCTGTCAGGCTTATGACTTGCTTTTGTCAGACAAAAATAGGATCCAGAACTGATCTGGGGCCATCGTTTGCCCTTTTGCTCTTACTCATGATTATTATTATTAATCCTTTATCCTGTGACATCTGCAGCATTTTAGCTGTTTCACAGCTAAAAAATAAAGAAAAGAAAATATCTAAGTGGGAGGAGGATTTTACTGAGGTTTTACTCAGCTTTTCTGTCCCATGATAGTATGTTTTAAGGAGGTAAAGCTGAGTTTTCAGAGTGAAATTTTTACATCCCAACATAAAAGGCATGTGACAAAATTAAGGTTGATCACTATTTTGCAGCAGATGAATTCTGTTTATCTGATGCTGGATGAAGTCAGACACTCACAACGGCATAATGTCCTGGCATTCCAAGAAGCATTTCTGACTAGACCAGTGCACATAAGGCCATTTATACATTAATCTTTCTAGTGCTAGAATTGAATGCCTCTTTGTCGGAATATCTGAGAAATTCTGGTGGCTAAGGTAGTCTTTCAGAAGAAAGGAAGAGGAAATCAAACTCACCTTTCCTAGGTTCAGCCACAAGATTATCATAAATGGTGCATACCACCCCTTTCAAAAAAAATCAGCCTATTTAGGCTTTTTGAAAGAATAATAGTATTAAAGTGCTACTGAAAAAATATATATTTTTTAAATTCTAACTCCCAAATGATGGTTCCTTAGCCTTAGGTCTCTCTAGGGAATTTGGGCTCTGGAAAGAAATAGGTTTTCAAGCACACCACTACAAATATCGTGCTATGCTTTAGAAACTCCCTGCCTTTTCTGAAGTACTTGATTCTCTTTCTGTAAAGAAAGCCAAGTGCCCCTGCACACAAGTGAGTATTTCACTCTGTGGGTCTAAAAATTACGCTTCCACATTTACCTATTAGAAGCATAATTTACTGTTCTCAGAGGAAGCATATACCTATGCTCCAAGCAAGCAAGCAAGCACCATACTAAGAAACCACAACGGGAGCCAAATGCAAATAGATCCATCTCCCACACTAAAAGTGTTCCAGCATTGCTCTTTGTACTGTCTAGACTATCTAGCAGCTGTTTACTAAGTAACGATAATTAATCTAAGTAGCTGGTAGATCTTCAGCTGTATCCCTTGTATTTGCCTAGTAATGCAGCGCTGTCTGATAAGAGTGCTCTGAAATAGTGTGGTATGAACCTTTGTGGACATAGGTTTGGTGACCATGATCTTGCAG
This sequence comes from Pavo muticus, assembly GCA_016647715.1. NCBI lineage: Eukaryota > Metazoa > Chordata > Aves > Galliformes > Phasianidae > Pavo > Pavo muticus. The sequence goes on along the minus strand of JACDJE010000030.1, from coordinate 1,184,016 downwards.
ATAACAACATAAACTTATTTTAAAAGCAGAATGTATTTTGGGTAAGCTAAGGCATTCCTGTGCACGGTACTTTTGAATGGCTTCACTGTGCGACAGCGGGTTTTGGGCAGGGATATAAGTACTACTCACAAGGTACAACTTCCCAGGGCTGCCATCACTTCCCAGTCTAGATTTTAAATTATTATTTCATTTTTCTTTCTGTGAGCTCTGGAGTATTTCGTTTTGAACCTCTTCATTTACAACCAGTATTTATCCTGCTACAGGACAGTTCAGGAACTCCAACTTGTTGCAGCAGCAGTGTGATGAGCTTTTTAACTTTATTCCTGCATTAATGTTCCTGATGCAGGAACTGTTCGGCTCTTTTTCTATTTGTAAAAGATATGAACAAACCACATGGCACAGACACCTGCAGAAATTAGTCTTACTTCCAATGGCAGGCTGCAAAACCAGCAAGGAATGGAAGTCTTGCAATGCCAAGGTGTTCCAGTTACACTATGTTTTTGGCTACGCAAGTTCTCAAAAGACTGGAGAGAAGTAGTTCCTGCAGGGAGACTAGCAAACAAGAAGGAAAAGCGGCTATTATTTTGCACTCACACTTGCTCACTTTATTTTTGGTTGATTTTCTTTACGTAAAATATGGGCAGGGAATTGACTGGTTTTGCCGTATCTTAGCTTTCAGAAAAGTATAAATATATGGGAATATTCCAATAAATTGATCCAAATTGCCTTTGTTCTTCAGAGATAAGAGAGGAGACCACAGTATGCCATCAGGAACATTGTTTGTACCAGATAAACAACACCTTGAAAGCTTCATTTGAGTCAAATCCAATCCATGTGGCCATCTTAACAAAGGACAAAAAATGTTAAGGTGTTCTTAAGAGGATGGATTGCAAAATTGGAGCAATTTATTTGCTGTCTAGTTTAAGCACATATTGTATGAACGAACATCAACCTATGACTTAAATACTTAAAAATGTAGAGTCAGAACACTTAAATGTTAGTTTGCTTAATATAATTAATGTGGTATCAATCTTGAAATCAACATATCCAGAACTTAGACCATTTTTTAAATACTGACTTTTTTTCTTTTTACTTTAATTAAAGTTGCAATTCTGAAGAGACTGAAAGAACAGAAGCAGACCACAGAAAAATGTAGCAATTCAAGGTTTGTGCATCAGAGTGGGAAAAAGTAATTTAAAAGGGGGAATAAACATTGGTGAGAATCAGAAAACAGTAAAGGAAGTACATAATAGAGAAACTGCAGAGCACTGCGTATTAGAATGTTTTGCAGACACTGGGGTAAAACAGAATTTATATAATCTTGTTTTTTATCAGAAGAGAGACATACTTATGAATACAAATAAAGAACTCCACAAAGAAGACGATAATTCTTAAGGGAAATATTTATGTGACATACTGAATGATGCTGACAACTTCATTTCTCAGTATCCGTGCATATATAATAAATGTTTCTTTGACCTGCCTATAGTGTAAGAATGTGCTATAATGAACAGAATATCTATGCAAGTGGCAATGAAGTATTCACTAAAGTAATCAATACTGCTGAGATACAATCCAAGGTTAAGAAACGTGATTTTGAGTCTGAAAAAAGTAAACACAGAAAAGGTTTTTTTTTTTTTTTTTTTTTTTGTCACATAGTGATATAAATTGAAAAATGCATAAATCTAAGGTTGTTGGTTGCAGTCAGTGTTGAATAAAGTATTGTAATATTCTATGACTTTCAAATAGAAGTACAAGTACCTAGTCTTCTATATTTTAAACAGGGATAAGGTAAAAACTCTTCATTCATATCCATACCCATGTCATGTCAAAATGCATCACAAAACACCATACTAGGGTTCTGAAAATGACTGTAGGAGGTACTGGGAAAGAAGATTGTTATGATCTCTTAAGATGTTGCAAATACATCTCAGATAAAATTTAAAAAAAAAAAAGCCACTTTATTGATCAGAATATTACCTTCTTGTATTGCATATATTAAAAAAAAAAACAGAAAACAATAACTTTGCACATCCCTATGCTCATTTGACATCATTATTTCATGGCAAAGGTTTTGGGAGTTGAGATCCATCTGCCCTCACCTAGGCTTCTGAAATTTGGGCATCTAGCTCAAAATCATAGATTATCATAAATTTACTTTATAATCAGAAGAAACAAATATGTCCCTTCATCAGACATTTCATCTTATTGTCAGAAAAAAAAAAAAAAGAATCAGAATCCACCAAATAGATATGTAAGGCCTTTTGAGATCCACATATTTCCATTTGATTGGCAGATGTAGTGCAGGATAGTTAGGAGACCTACGCATCTATGTTGTGCATCCTGGTTACCCGAAGTGCCAAAAGTGACAGTAGATGATCGTTTTACAACAAGTGAATCTTTCCCAGAGCATCCAATGTAGAAGTCACTCTCTAAGGGACTCCAATCCATTCTCCTAACTATAAAGAGAGTCTAGGTTTGTGACTTAAATGCAAACTGTAAGCTTTTAGATACTTTAATTGGGTCCCACCTTTTATGCTAACATTCTTTCTACTAATAATCTGGACAATTCTTCATGCACACAAAGAAATAGATCTTCCTCTGCTTTGTATTGGCCTTCATTTTCTTGGCTTCAAGATAATTCACATCAAGAGAATCTACACAATGTAATTTCCTTGGGTGGCTTTCCAAAATGAGTTAACCACAGCAGAACTTAGTTCGAGCTAATGAGGGGATAAATATAGTTCCTCAAGAAACTGATACAGCATCTATTTTCAGACTTATGGAAAAAAAAAGGTGAGAGAAACAGATAAAAGATGTTATGAACAAAATTTTTCTCTTTCAACACTGCCTGTGGGTTTGCTACATCGCTCTCTAAGGTTGTCATACTGCCTTGTACTTCTCTTAGCTGAGCAGTATTTCTTTACATGCTTAATTCAGGGTTATACAGCAAGAGGAAATTTAGGGCAGGCACCTTAGTAAGGTGCTGTGACACTAGACAGCTGAGGGGAAGAAGCAACTCAACATGGCACATCAGTGAGGTCCTCAGATCCCACACCATAACCTCTAATCCATATCCATCCTTTTTCACCTCAAACACAGACAGGAGGTTTTACTTGCTCCTGTCTTTTGCCTTTTACCCAGTTGTCTGCTTATCTGTATGCTTATGTAAGATAGTAGAAACTTATGCTCACATCCTTACTTGCCTGCTTTGGAGAAAAGATTAGAATTTGCTTCTTTGAAAATCTCCTGGGAACTGCAATACATATAAAGAAAATTTCTCTTTGTTGTTCTTGTAGAAGTGGTTTCCTTTTGTATAACAATAACCAGAGTGGGGACTCAAATCTAAGACGCCTCCATCTGACACAAACGCTCCATTAAGTCAAATTCCTCATTTGTCTCCCTGGCTCAATTAACGCTTCTTTCTTTGAGGTACAAGCAAGAGAAATAAATGGATGTATTTCTTAGCATCATTCTTTTGAAAGTAGAAAGCTGATACTAAAATGGATTCTTTTTCAGCTTAGGCAAAGAAGAAAAGTGAGCTGGGGTCTCCACAGGCACTTTTGTTTTATGCCTTATCTAACTACAGTTATTGAGACGTGCTGGCAGGAAACAGACTGGTACAATGATGATATGATTGGTGTATATGTCATTCCAGAGTCAGTAATTTACTTGTAAAGAGAATTTTGCTGGTGGAAAATTAGGGTCTTTAGATAAGGCAGCAAATGCGTAAAAAGGCCCACATTGTATATCCAAAATATGGAGGCAAATGTAATGGCAAGTAAACATGTGGGTGTCACTATAGATCTGAAAATACACGACAGTATTTTGTTACAGGTGGCAGGTGGCATTTTTGTTGTAAAGCACACATGCAAGAGATGAGTACGAAGTACTTATTTATGAAGTCAGCAATGGACATAAGTACTGGTTTTGTTATACAGATTCATCATGTAGTTTACATAAAATTATCCAAGATTATAATGTTTCATTACAGGGATGGTTATGGTAAGCTGGTTCTTTGATAGCATCTGCATTCTTTTAAGTGTCTGTACAATGACAGCAACGCTAATGAAAATAGTGGGCTTGGATTGGTTGTTTTTTTTCTGTAAATAGGCTCGAACCAGCTGTCATTTTTGGTAGTAGAGATGAACAGTGCTTTATAGAGCCAGGAGTAGATAATTTCTAGGCAGATTGTTTCTTAGTTATTCTTAGAAGAAGCATATGTGCTGCATATCAATGCCAGGAAATCACTTGCAGCAAGTATGTTTGTAACAAAAAGGTTCTGCTATTAATTGGTGCGTTTAAATTTGAGCGATTTGTATGTTTTAGCCAGTGATATTGAAGATCCACGTTAATTTGAACAATAATGAGAATCTAGTCCAAAATAATGCAGGCTTAAGTGCAAAAGGAATACTGCAAAATGTCTTTGTGAGAATTTTTGTGACATAACGAAAATTATATGGAGTTATTTATACTAATAAGTTTTTGGAATATTGGTATGAATATCAGTGAAATGTTTGAAGAGATGCTTTTGGGTGCTTTAGAATTCAGCATAGCTTGCATTTAAGCAAATGTTACAGTTTTCATTCTCTGTTTAACAGACCCAGCTCCAAATTTTCAAAATAGATCACTATTTTTCTCAGGGAGCAGTGGGAGATAAAAGTAAGTCTTCAAAACTGGTAAGCCTACACAAGGCAGATTTGCATGCTAGCCAGTAAAAAAACCTAACCCTAAGGTAAGTATAATGAGAGTATGGCATTTCACCACCCCCCACCCCCCGGTATTTCTACAAACTATGTTGCCTCTTGGGTTTGCCTTAGTGGAATTTAAAAAAAAGAGGAAAAACATTACAGCTGCTTTCCTCAGTCTATGAATGATGCATTACAATTAGCCAAGCTCTCTTTCTCTCCTTCCCTGTAACATTTCTGTCTCTAAAATGTGATTCAGCTTCCACTTATATTCTTCCCATAGTATTCACAAGACATATTACCTTATTTTTATCCAAATATTGGGAGAACTTTCTTCAGAACAGACAACAAACAAAGCAAACTTGCAGGTTACGTAACAGGCTATTAAAATATGCTCAGTCAGAGAAAATAAAAAGTTATTTTAAAACTGTAAATCTATGCATCTATACAAAGAAAAATGATCGGCATGACAATGCAGTTCTTTGAAAACCTTTTTTTGAGTGCAATAAGAAAGACTAAAAGCAACTAAGTAGAATTCCTCAAACCCATTTTGGAGAAGCTCAGGAACTGTTGTATATTGCTTCAGTACATGAGAAGCCATGGTCCAGACTTTATGGTAAACATTAAAAAGTAAAGGAATAAAAGACTCAACAGAAGTTTGGCAAGATTATTATTGTATAAAGGAGTTTTGCTTTCCACATTAAAGAAAAAAAGGAAAAAAAACAAGAACCCAAAACTGATTCAACAACAACAACAACAAAAACAACAACAAAATAAAGAACAATGGAAAGTGAGCAGCACGCTCCATTATTTGTTTCTGGCCAAAATTTATTTGTTTGAAGAGTGCGAAAAGAGTGGAGAATGAAGATTGCACATGAATCGATGAATCATACTTCTGATTTAAATCCAGCCTTCCTTGGATGGAAATTTCACAGACTTCTAGTGTAGCACGTAGCATTCCTTGTGGATTAGATGGTTTTGTGTAGGTTGCAAAGGAGAAGATGAAAAACTGAAAGCTAATTTCAACCTGGCTAACACAGCAAGATATTATGCATGTGGCCTACAACTGAAATGCTCTTTATTCTCTGAAATGTTTGTGGTATCCTGCTGTGGAGATGAGTTTATTTACTGCTGCTGTTTAAGATTATTTTCTTATGCTCTAATTTGCTAATTTTCAATCTTGAGATTAACTGTGTGTGTTATACAGTTTGTATAGATCTTGTTCAGTACTGCTTAAGCTGCGCGTTAAAGCAGAAGGAAAAGAACTGATTTGGTTTCAAAGGTTTCCAGCTTTGAGAGTGCTTAGCATTTCAAAGATTTTTTTCATAACTTTGTGCCAACAGAACTGTGTGGCTTGGTCATCGTCCATCTACAAACAGTCAATTAGCTTTGAATGCTATTCTTTCTGAATTTGGCTAAAATAGATAACTGATAAAATGATAAAAAGAACAGTAAGCTCTTTGTGTAGGAATTGTGTATTTTGCTTTCTTCCTTTTATCTTCACAGCAGATATTTCTATGTTTATTCTATTTTGGTCAGAAAATCTGGTTCCTATTATAATGTAACAAGCAATAATAATACACAGATCAGTAACTCCAGAGTTCTAATTTTCAAAAGCTAGCTAGTAGGAAATGCTTCCGTCTGCTTGGAGTGCTTTTGATTGAACCTTAAAAAAGGTTCTCAGGAAAGAAATCTAAGTTACCTCCAACTTCTGTAAGAAATATTAAAATTACTATGAAGTAGCTATATTTTCTTTAAAAATGATATAGAAATTCTAAGTAGTATTGTATCAATTCTTTTTTATTTTATTATTTTTTTTTTTTAAGAAAATGTCTAACCAGATTGCTTTTCATCTCCATTTTTCGTTCAGAGCACAGTAACCAAAAAGGCATATCTGAATCTTTTATGAGCACCGGAAGAATGTTCATTTGGCTCTATTCAGTTTCATCTACCATGATCATCTAAACATCATTAAAATACGTTCCAAATAGAAACTGTTATATGAAGTAGATTATTATTTAGCTGTTATTAATGATATGAATAAACCCTTAAGCACAAAAAGTTGAGTATCAGTTGAATAATAGAAGTTAGATGGTTAATGTCTGTGACCTGTATTTTTCCCTCCTTCCTAATGAACAGAAAATCTTCAGTTAGCCTAAGTATCTTTCCTCTTATGAAAATTATTTATTATATTTCTTACATATCTATGGAGAAACAATATAAAAGCAGTTCATATCTTATTCTCTTTTGAAACTACTGGAATTTGTTTATTTTCCATGGAATTTGTTTTCCATGTTTTTACTGGAAGGGCCTGAAGAGATCCAAAAGCACGATCAACTTCCCTAGGGGGTTCTTGAGATACATGGTTGAAATCCTGTCTTTTCCCAGACAAGCAGCTCCTTTCCTTCTCATTTGACCATTAGAAAGTTTTTCTAAATCTCCTGCGATTCAGTTAAGCCCACTGTTTGGCCCAGTCACCTTGAATGCCAGTTTGCATTCTTCCTGTGGCAAGCAGCCTGATACATGTGCCAAGACAAATGACATGTATCCCCTCCAAATTCTTTTCTCCAAACTAACCAACTACACTTCTTCCAGCTACTCTTCAGGGATAATATTTGTTAATCATCTGGATATTATCATTCTTTTCATCCAGTCTAAGCAACAGGTCCATATTTTTCTTGACAGTGTTATTTCAAATTGGATACAGTACTTCAACCAAGACCTTTCCAATGCATAACTAAGCAGGGAGACAATTTTGCGTATTTTAGAGGATATATTCCCATTTTCTACATCTACGCACATTCTTCACTATTTCACAACAGCAAGACATAGCTCTCTTTTTCAGTTTTGTAGTCCCCAGCTACTTCTTCTGCATATGTTATTTATGTATTTGAATATTCATTCACAAATGTACTACTACTTCTTGTGTATCTGATCTGAAATTCATCCTTTTATTCCATCCCGCTTCTCAAATTTAACGTAACTATTTTGAGTGCAGTTTCTATTCCTTAACATACTGGCAGTCCCTCCCGGTATTGGTATCATCTAGAAACTTATTATGTAAATTCATTGGTGTGTCAACCAATTCTTTAATGGCAAAATTTAACACAATAATAGAACGACCTCCAACAAAGCAACCTCTGTGAATCCTTCCATCTTGATGGTGTACTATTAATAATTACAGTCTGTGGACAGTATTCTATTCTACAGTATTCTTTTTAGACTGACTTTTCTTTTCTGGATTATGAAAACTCCAGTGTTTTCCAAAGGAAAGATACATGACATTTATTGTTTCTCCTCTGTCCATAGGATCTGACATCCTGCTGAGGAAGGAAATTAAATTAACAGACATGATTTGTTTTTGGCAAATTCATGTTGGCTCATTTTCTTATTGTCTTGCAGGAGCTTATGAAGAGCCAATATGATGATTTGTCCAACTGCCTAAGAAGAACAGAAGCTAACACAAAAAGTTTGTAGTACTTGGGTCCTCCTTTTCATCTTCTTTTAATAGCAGATTTTTCTTTGTCTGGTCTTTTGATATCGTATTTATTTCCCGAAGTATCCTTAGTATGATTCCTTTTAGCTCTAAAAAATTATCAGCCATTCTTTAAGTACCTAATGGTGCTAAATTTAAGTCTTAATCTGAAACTTAATCCTATTCATGGAAACGCTCTACTGTCTTTACCCTCATCTTTAATGTCATCTGAGGTAAGTTTACTCCCACTTAAATGAATGGACATTTAGTTATTGTCAAATAGATTTGCTACTTAGAGCCTTGTTTCAGTCCCCTAGCTGTGACTTGTTTATCATACTTATGAAACAGAGGAAAAATACTCAGGGGTTATAAAAATTATAAATGATATACTCTTAATACGTGACATGGATATTCCCAGATATGAGTTATTATCTAAGTCCCAGTTTTTATTATTATTAACAAAAGAAATGTCAACAGTTGACATGAATTCTAAAAGTATCTATGATTAATGAATGATAAAATGTCTTCAGTTTCACTTGCTGAAATTCAAGCATCTTCTAAATGAGACATTTATGAAAAGATTGATTGAAAGGTGGTAATGGAAAATCTGTAATGTTCATGAATTCAATTATGGTCCATTAAGACAAGCGAATCATGAGAACAAACCTAAGGGGAAATTCATACATAAGCATTACCTGAAATGCTTGGTCAGCAGGAGGCCAGCAAATTCTCTTGGAAATGTCTACTTCATTAACTTTATTGCTTTTGTTTTTGGGTCTATTTGGGACAGATTCCAAAATCTTGCTAAATGTCACAACCAGTTTGTAAATAATGGCCTACAATGCAGGTCTGTGCAGTGCAGAAGCTGGATGTACAAGTTTAGTTCAAGAAAATCATGAGTACGATGTGAGATTTGGATTAGATGATCTCAGAATGTCCCTTCCAACCTAAAGGGTTTTGTGAATTGAGAGATGTTTTTTCTCATACTAGCGAAAAAATTGTAGTCCAGGTAATGCTTAAAGCAGCCAGTTGATCCTCTAATTTCATTCTCTAACTTCAAAATAGCTACTTCTGGTTATTATTCTTTAGCTTAAAGTCATCCTTAAAAACACCTTTTACATTTCTGGAGAGTGAGTCATAACTGATGGAAGATAATATTACAACTTTTTTGTTTCCATTTCTTTCTAACTTAAGTTCTTTGCTTTTACACAAAGTAATGAAAGTTGCCTGCGTGTTTGAAGTGGTTTCAAGCCTGCAGAGATGTGCTTCAGAGCTGCACAGATAATAAGTCTGTCTAACAGACAGTAAGAATGCTTTAGACATACACCTCTTCAGCCTGACTTAGGAACCATCAGTGCTCAACCTCTTGACACATTTAGGTGTCTGAGTCAGTGTCAGTTTAGCACACTCTCTTCTGGATAGCATGTCAAATATGAGTTCAGAAATGTTGCACTCTTCTTATGAGGCTGCTCAAAGCAAAAAATGAGATGAAAGTACGCCATTGAAGTTCCTTGGTCATGAACTTATGAAATCAAAAAGGTAGAGACCTTTCAGTGTGATTGTCATCTTAATTCCTTTGGTAGAGTGTTGTTGCTGAAAGAATGTTATTCTAATTAAAGACACTACATCATTTTTGACCTGAGCAAGGATTGGAAGAGTTCATCTTCTTTGCTAGAACAGGGACAAAAGCTGTGGCCAGTTAATATAGTCTGCAAGACCAGGAAATTATAACTAGCTCCCAAATATCTCCCAGTCCAACTCTCCCAGATTCTGTGATCAGTTTCAAATTCAATTAAGTGATAATTTTTTTCAAAATGCCAGGTCTGAAGCATCTTGGTTATGTGTTTTTTAACTTTCACTGATGTTTGGGCAGTTGAAATAATTTTCAATTTGCTGCATTAAGGAGATACTGTGGCTGAGTAAATCTTTTATCATAGTGTAAAGTACCAAAAAAAAAAAAATAGGACTTGATGATTAAAGCAGCAGTAACTCTGTTCTAATTCTTTAAAATTCAGACCACTTAAAGACAAACTATCAAATCTATTTGATTCTCTTCCCTTCTTCCTCCTCCCTTTCATCTCTTTCCCATTCATCATCGCTCCCCCACTAGATAAAAGTTTCAACAGACTGTCCAAATATTTCTATTTTTCTGTGTTACTTTCTAAATCATGTCATTTTTTTCTACGGAATGAATGCTTTAATTCATGCCATCCGAATTTCAGAATCTTTTACTTCACTTAAAGCAAAAAATTGCCAACATCTGTTCAAAACCTGGTACCATTTCTCTGCTTTCAATCAGAAATTTTACTCATTTAGCTTAAAACTAAATTGCATTTTTCACAAAACGTGCTTTGACTGAGCTTGTACTGAGTTGAATATTTTAGAAAAATGCATAACTGGAGTTATACTGGAGAGGGGAATTCGAACTACAGCATTAATTACTTGAGGAATAAGAATAGCAGTAAATTTTGAGTGACATTACATGATGCTTCAGAAAACAAAATATTTTTTACTGAATGCAACCAACGTCATTGTCTGCTTTGATGTCTAGAATTTTTAAACTGGACTCAGCTGGGTTGTTTTGTGATTTTTATTTTTTCTTGAAGGAAAGTATCGTGAAAATATTTTGCATATGCTTTTTCAGACTGAAGTTCTATCACACAAAGAAATGACTCACAAGTTTGCACTTCATGGCCCTCTAATCCTGTTTGCATGTTTTGGCTTTGGCTAAAATCTAGGATAAGCAGTAACTCATAATTATTTGAGAATTAGTTACAAATGAATAATAGTAAAAAGATAACCAACATGGAAAATGGAAAGTTGTCTTACCAGCTATATTAATGGTTCTCGATGAGCAGAGAACTATTCCTACTACTTTCTAATGCTATCTTTCCATCCCCAGATGTGGTTCCCATATGGTTATGGAGCAAAACTCCTGTTGACTTCATTAAAATTTGGATTGTCTTTTCGTAGTAGCACCTTTAAAGAGTTTTTCTCCTTATTGCAAGTAATACAGTAAGTGGAGAAATGGCATAGAAATTTTCTACTGATTCTTTTCTATGGCAGATCCACTAGCTCGCATCCAGATACTATAGTTTTATCCTATTGGCAGTAGTGCAAGTGTCTTGGCTGTGACCACAGGTCTCAAAACTGCAGAGAACAGAAAAGAATTTGTGAGGTTTTGTACAATTAAATTTGGCAGCATCTGTTATCAAATTTGTATCAAATTATATGTACAAATGTCTACAGTGGAACTTTGCAGTTTCTGTTCTTTCTTCTTTCTGTATATATGTGCTCTTATGTGTTTGCTATGAATAGCTGTTTTTGTTGTTTGTTTGTTTGTTTGTTTGTTTGTTTTTTTCTGGCTGCTCTACTTTCCAGCTAAAAACCTGCAAAAAATAGGGTGAAAGAGATTGGAAAGATGAAACAAATACAAAACACAGGTCTCCCTAAAAGTGTTTCTTCCCATTGGTTAGTTAATGAAAACATTTATTTTGAGATAATCTCATTCATGTACTCATCAAACTGGAAAATGTTTATACTGGTTATCTGAGATAATTAACTTGTATTTTACAAAGCTTGCACAATTTCCCATTGCTGTATATCTAGCTACTGATGCAATCAAAAACTATTTCAATTTCCTCACTGAAGTGGCAGTAAGAGATCTGATACCACGTGAAGAAATGTAGTTCCAAAGTAGGAAGAAAGGTTTGATATTGATAAAATGTGAATTCTTGCAGCAAACAAGAAGTCCTGTACTCAGGATGGAAGAACCCCAATTATGAGTAAAGGCTGGAGGCTGACAGGGCAGAAAGCAATCAGCAAATTGAATATTATCTGGTAATACACAGCAATGCAAATCTGGGATGTGCTAACATGACTGTAGTCATCAGGCTGAGTAAAGTGATTCTTTGCCTCTCTTCGGCAGGACCAAATCTTACCTCTCTTTCTGACACCAAATCTATAGTTTAATATCCAGTCCTCACCCTTAACCCCATGACTACAATGATGTGGACACACACTGGAACAAGTCCAGGGGAGGCTTGTCAAAGATGGATAGGGACTGATGCACATGATGTATGAAGAGAGGCTGAAAGAACTGACTTAGTTCAGTCTGGAGAAGAGAAGATTTGAGAAGATCTTACCTAAACCTACTTAACATGAGGGTACAAAGAAGGAAGAACTAAAATCTCCTCAGAGATGCATAGCTGAACGATGAGTGATGACAGACACAAGATACAATGTGGGAAATTCTTATTTGATACACAGAACAAATTACTTGCCATGAAAATGTTCAAACACTGGGATGGGTCACCCAGAAAGCTCTCAAAATATCACACTTAATTGAGCTGCATAAACACAGCCTGCCAACTAGCTGTGTTGCTAGACTGAATATAAAGCATTGTAGATTGAGCAAATAGAAATAATTGTAGTCAGAGCACCAAAAGAATATTACACAGAATAAATTCTCAGGTCTTTTGTAAACTTATTTTGTGAACTGCACAAACTAGTGATATAGTAGCATCATCAGTAACCAAGTATGTATAGTACCCTAATTAAAAGGAGAATAATTGGGATGGGAAATAGGGATAGGCAGATAAGCAGCCTCTTGTCTATTTTCCTTATGGGTTCAATTTAGTTGCCTAACTTGCTACTTGACAGGATTTTGGTTTTACTTCTTGTTCTCCAGAACCAGAAAGGTTCAGATCTCCTGCCCTGATGCCTTGTGCCTGCCAGCCCCACACATACACTTCTGATACTTCTCAGCATTACAAATGTCATATTATTTAGGTAACTGAACTGTATCTTATGTCTGCCTTTTAATAAAATTGTATTCGTGCCCACAATAACATGTGCACTCACTTACCATGACCACATTTTGTTAGGCTCTTTGCAAAAGCAATTCCAGATCAGTTAAGGAGGAGGAAGCATATTGCTACTGAACAAATGTCTAGTTTATCATAGGTATCTGGGCAAACAAAAGTTTTGAAAGAGGTTCTGAGGGAACAAATAGAGCTGCTTTGAGATGTTTATCGGCAGTGCCTCAGGGGACAGCAAGAGTTTAAAAAGTTCAAGATTTATTTTGTCATAATTGTCAGTTTGAGAGAGAATCCACAGTAAGAGTTAGCAGAGTAGGTAAGCTGAGATGAAGTCGGGATGATGGTGTACCAATTCAGCAAAGGTGGGTAAGTCAATAAAAAGAGAAGTGATGTGTAGCTCTTCCTTCTTTCAAAGGTCTCAAAGGTCTGGTACTATATGTAGTGCTCTTTAAAATATACATTAGTCCATTGAAAGAGAAAGACATATGATATACTCAGATGGCAGCCATATGCTCCTGACAGTCAGATACTTTTCTCATTCTCAAGTATTGCACATACCACACTCTGTGAAGTTAAGAAAGACTTCAGAAAACAAGCTGAGGGAAGTACCTAGGCAAGACCATAAAAGCACTTGTGAAAAAGGAAACTTAAAGAGTAAAGAAGCTGTCTAACTGGATGGAAGTTTTGGGGAACTGAATGGCTAACTAGAAGATAAAACGTGCCTAATGGGATGGAACATTTACTTTAATCAAAAGATCCTGTTTATTAAAGAGGTGCCAAGCAGAACTAGAGTGGTTCCTTGTTAAGTTTGAATGACCTCACTTAAATTTGGAGACTATCAGTTGTCAAAATATGTTTTCAATTTCAACTCTCTTGGGACTTTCATCTTTTCATCTTTGGCAAGAATATAATTACAGTGATAAGTATACAAATATGTGTTAAAACATGATAAGTATAAGAGATTTCTTTTTTAAAAGATTATGTCTCCTCTATATATCTAACATTATTCAAAGGAGAAGGAAAATTTCACACTACCTAGACTGAGTTATTCCATTCTGACATGTCAGTGTAGAGATAGGAGCAGCCTAGTTATGACAGGTTTCGCAACTGTGTAAGCACTAATACAGAAATCTTCACAGGCTTCTTAATTAAGAAAAAGAAATTATGTGTGAGATCCTTTGGCCACACTTGAAGCACGGTAGATAAGTGGAATTCTTTGAGAATCATCATATTGCATTCTGTGAAAATGTGCCTAAGCTATAGCTGAAGCAGTATTTTTCATGCATATGGGCTGCTTGAAAATATTTTACCAACTTTTCTATATACTACCCAAAGAGTCAAAAATTCTGTGTTATAATAGTTGCATTGGTAAGAATGCTATAAGGTACCATCCACCAGATAGCATAGAAACAAGTAAGATGACAACCACTTCTAGCAAAATGTGAAAAAGTTATGAAAGATTTCCTAGGGTATACATGGTACTCATCATTGATATTACTATAATAATTTCATGAAGTCAAGGATATACTATAGTTTGAATAACATAGTGCACTCTGCTACAATTATTTTAAGTAACTGGCTATTACTCATATATGGAGTCTATTATTAAGAAAGAAAATATAAAAAATCATATAATTTACCTCAAATAAGAGAAAAAACCCACACTATTTCTTGAAAGAAAATACTCCAGTGTACTGAAATGCAAAAGTACTATGTACTGATACTCCATCCTTCCAAAATTCAAGAAAAGCCTTGGACTGACCATGTTGTTTCCTCCCATTCCACAGAAAAATAAATGGAAACATCTTTGAGGGAGGAAATCTAGGAAATCTCCACAGGACTGTGCTCTTAGCAATTCTTTATTTGATCTCATGATAGAAAACAGAGTGTAAACAGAAAACATGCTGGTAGAAGCTGTGAAAACAGGAATATGAAAGTGATGGTTCAATATCAGTCTGTTGAGATTCGTGTTCAGTTCAGCTCCTACTCTCAGATAGTGAACTCAACTTTGTATTTCAGTTGTTGTGAGACAGGCAGCAGGTTCAGGAGAGCTGTAAGGAAAAATCCATTAATTGCTACGAGTTCAGACAATAATTAAATTACTGCCACCTTTAACAGTATCCTTATACATATCCAGTACTAGAAATTATCCCAATGGGAAAAATAGAAAAGATTTAATACCTTTCCACATTTTGGCATATCCTCTCTCTGGTTCTTCTTAGAAGAGCCAGTGGGGATGGAAGCTACAAGGAATCACTTCCTGTTCATATAGCAGAGTATTTCTGAATAAGAATTCCAGTGACAGACACTTCTTTGGATAAAATTTCTTTTCCAACAAAATGTTGTTTTATTAAGACCAAACTGTTTAGTGAAGAGGGTTCTAATTCAGCACATCCAGCTAAAACACAGGCATTTGAAGGAACTTTGCCTGTCGGGCATGTTTATGTCCAAAATCTGTGTGAATTCTCGCTATCTTGATGGGAATCCTTCTCAGTGTGCAGATACCCACCTCTTAGTAAGGACAAGACTCGCCTGGGATGGAGATTCATTTGACACCATGAGAAAAAAAAAAAGAAGGGAACAAAGACATTTCAAGGGAGATCTTCATGTAGGGCAGAAATGACAATGGTGAGGACAGAGAGAAATTTTGCACATACCTTCATTCCCACCAAGACAATGTCACCCTATTACTAAGGGCTGAGGCTATATTTCTTTATATGCCTCTGTGAGTACGAGAGCTGCCTGAGCAGCTCTTAATCACTAAAGGATTTGAGCTGCTCACAGCCCTCTGGAGAAGTGTTATCTTCATTTAAGTGTTGAAGGACTGAAGTGTAAAATAGAGCAGCAGCAGTTTTCACGTCACTGATATTGCTCTTTCCCTCCCACTGAGCAGAACAGTGACCCTCCATCTTCTGGTGCCACGAGGCCTTGGAGGAGCCTTTCTGTATCATATTCATGGTATGATGTCCTGCCTTTTCCACCATGGGCTGCAAGGGTTGCTCCTTCTGTTGTACTCAGAAAATCCATACTTATCTAGTACAACATCTGTAAGCCTCCTGATGAGCACAAGCACTGCAATGTACCGTTGTACCCAAAGTTTCTCTTGCTCTCTTCAACTTATTCATCTCCCAGTACTGTCTACAGCATACCCTCATCCTCATAGAGCCTCATCTCTTGGTACAAGGGACCAAGACTCTTACACAGGGCTATAAATCCTATGATTGTTACTGTTCTGCCCTCAGGTTAATTCATGTAGAAAAGTGCTGGTTTTTTTTTTTTTTTTTTCTTAATTTGGAAATGAATTTTCAGATACAGGTAATAACAGTGTTTTAGAGAATATCACATTGACTAATCAGCTGTGCCAGGAGCCTGAAAGAGGTTCTGGAGAATATCAGCATTTCTTTATGAAAAATAAATACATAAATGAAGTCCATTTCTCCCCTCTTCTTGCCACAGTAAAAGCCAAAGGATTTACCACAGCTGACTGTGGAAATGAACTAAACCTGGAAGAAACTCTGAGCTATGCTCCTTCTTTTCCTCAGCCCTCTGTTTCTCTTTGTGCTCCTCCTCATGTAAATTTTAAAAATGAATACTCTCTAGCACATACTAAGATTTTTTTTCAAAATCCTTCAAAGAGCAGATGGAAGATGACAGAAACAGAATAAGGAATACAAAGAAATTGAAAAATGAGGACAAAAGAAGAAAAGAAAGGAGAGGAAGTTTTAGAAAAATAAAGGGAAGGAGATTATATATGATTGTGTAGCACTTTTCATGACAAATACCAGTGCACCTCTCAAGTTAAAAATTCACACACCAATTGCAAAAAATATATATATATATATTTCAGATCAACTTGCACAGTATGGACCTCACTGTAGCACTGTGAGATGTTCGGCTTACTTCAGGTACTCACAGTGTTGCCTTTCCTAACTCTTCACATGATATTAACAACACTTACATTTTAAGGAGCTATTTACTCATTCACAGCAAAATTCACAGCTTTCCAGTTTTCTAGATCATCCTTGGCAGGATCCCTCAGGCCAAACTACTTTACTATTCATTCTGCCTCACTCATGTGGTGACTTCGGGCTTTGTTGAGAGCTGCCCACTTGGCATGACAGGGAAACATACTTCAGTGGACACTGATCTTTACAAATGCCTCTGGTGTGTCTCTGTCTCTGCCAACACAGTTTGGACAGCTTGCATGAGGGATTCCTGCAAGAGTAAGCCCTGTGCATGTAAGCGTGTATGGAAGACTGCCCTCCAAACTCAGGACCCTAGTATGACTGCAACCAACTTTCTGTAACAATCATTTGGCATCCCACTAACAGTGTCCACTGTTAGGTGCCCAGTAACAGTCAACAGACTCTTGGCATGGTAGCTGAAAAGTAGTTATGGATAGGCAAAAGAAGAGCCATCTGTGATCATAGGAGCAGTAGGATAAGGGATTTCTGCTGTCACCATTTAGTCCAATGATCAAGTGACCATCCATTTGTAAATATGTCAGCAGTAGAATGTATTAATATCAGCTAATGTTTGACTTTTTGAATCTCTCAGGTTGTCTTATTTATTTTATTTTTAATTACTCTTGCATGGGGCATTCTAATGTTTCTGCCATCTTCTCTGATGGTTTCTACTGCGCTAATAAACTTGTATCCAGTCACTTTGCAGAGCTGAGCTATTTGTGGAACACAGGCCACTATCTACTAAAACTCATTTGGAATTTCATGACAAAGGCAACACAATTGGGATTGGATTAAGTGTGATAATTTGATCCTTAGATCAAGTTAACAAAAGTTAATACCTTATCAAAAACTGATACCTGGAATAAAACCAATTAGGATTCTTGGGAAGTTTAATGATAAATACCTATTTTATTACTGCTATTACAGGATGATATCTGGCTTCAGCTTGGTTACACTCATTGCATGGTTTTTGTACACTGGATATTTAGAAAAAATCTCTTCATAGCTTTGATATTTTTACATAATATGGTAATCAAAGATTATACTCTTTCTAGGACCCCACTTCTTCATTCAAAAAATCAATATCTTATTAAATTATTCTTTTTATTTTATTTTCCACAAGCACTTCACATTTTATTAGTAAAATATTTCTAAGTGCTGTTTGCTCAAGTTTTGGATAGCTTTTACATATTAGATGTCACTCTTCCAGAAGCATTTTTCCACAATATATTTGATTTTCTAATGATTTTAAGGCCGCATTCACTTCTTTAAGGCAATACTTGTTGTGATCGTGTCTTAGATTTTTGTGGGACTTCTCTGACTAAGCCAGTCTGTCATGTCAGTGAGAGTCATTAACTCTTTGGCTGCATTGTTTTGAGGTTTTCAGATTTAAAATAAGTTTTATTTCTGAATGTTATTTTTAAAGATTTGCCATCTATTCTCTAGTTAAAAAGCAAGAATAGTCTCTAATACTTTAAAAAACAAAGCTGAATCTATTTATAAATGCTTTTCACAGGAGAAATTATAAAAGTAGGCATTTATCGTGCTATAATATATCTCATGAATTCTAAAAATAAACATGGATAATTGCAAGTTTAAACAAATTACCATAATACTTTTAAGATCTATTAAATTGTACTACTTTCTTCCTCTGCTTTGACCTTACTGTTTGTTTTTACCTACTTCTAATGACAGAAATGTTAGTAGGAGTGACCAGCTGTCAAACAGGATATAAGATTAAAACAAAAAATGAAGTTCAACAAGGCCAAGTGCAAGGTCCTGCACCTGTGTCGGGGCAATCCCAAGCACAAATACAGGTTGGATGGAGAATGGCTTGAGAGCAGATCTATGATTCTATGTAGGATGCCATTGTCAACCAGTTTGTTTTTTTTCTGTGCTATGATGTCCAAAGATTGAATATAATATGAGAAGAAATGAATTTGGATTTCTACAGATCATAGAATCATTGAATGGTTTGGGTTGGAAGAGACCTTTAAGATCATCTCCCTGATATAGACAGAGACAACTCCTTGTAGACCAGGTTGCTCAAAATCTCATCCAGCCTGGCCTTGAATGCTTCCAGGGAAGGGGCATCCACAACCTCTCTGGGCAACCTGTTCCAGTGTCTCACCACTCTCACTGTAAAGAATTTCTTCCTAATATCTAGCCTAAGGCTATCTTTCCCAGTTTGCAGGAAAAATGCATTTTATGTTTTGAAAATTCTGCTCAGTTTGTATATCTGTCTTCAGGTAAACGACTTAACCTTTTAGCCATCTGGTAGCTGGAAGTAGAAGTGTTCAAATTTCTATGCATGTTTGAACCATATATGCAAATATTGCAGACAAAGTATACCCTCAAAAGTGAGTTTCAGCATTTTGGAAATTACCTGTTTGCTGGAATTTGTTCCACAGCAGGACATCATGAGTTGAGGTTGTACTGTCAGTGCTTGAGGAGAATTCTTCATTGGCCACCAATAAGACATTTCATTAAAATCAGATGGAAACAGACATTCATCATGGAACTAAGTCAGGTGGATATTTCACTGATAAGTAGCTCTTCCTTTTGCACTTGACTAATTAGACTTGCATGTCCTGCACTCATGTTAAGGTCTCACAGAGAAAGAGCAGCAGTATTTTTGCCTGCCATCTTGTGAGATGTGGAAAATCTATCAGAATCACTACTGTTGTTAGCAAAGGTTTTATCATGTCTGTACAGTGCCTGCTCTGTGACCTTTCTCGTCATTTGGACTGGTATCTCTAGCTTACCCAACGTTTTTTGCTACCAAAATTCCCCTCCCACTCGTATCCCCTTCTGTGTCTCTGTTTTGGCCTGACAGCTAAATGCTTCACAGGTGAGTTACATGGTCATTTTACAGGAGGGTAAAGAAGGCAGTGACGTGCATCCTTTAGCAACAGGGTGACTGTGGAAAAGGTCGTGTATACAGCAGTGGAAAGAAGCTATATTGTCTTCATCATTTCATTGTGGCTGTGTTGAATTGTAGTCACTGTCTGATAATTCTGAAATTTATTCTAATTGATTTTGTATAGCTGGAATAACATCTCATTATGTTGTATAATATTCCACAAAGAAAGACTGTGCTGTGTAATAGTTTTTCAGCCAGTGGTGTCCTACGTGATAAGAGTTCTCCTATGAGAGGCGTTATTCCATTGCTTTCTTCAGTGTCTGGCTTTTTTGTCTCTCATTTATTACTATTTTGTTATAACAGCAACAGAGATGTTGCTCTTCAAACTCATTATCATTGTTGTTTCTCAGCACTTCCCAAATGGAACAATAGTGAGATAGAGCACCATGCCTCCATTTCCCTGATAATCACTTTCTCCAAGGAAACAGGTTTCAAATTCACAGTGATAATGAAGGTACTATTTGTCTACAGCTATACTGGCAAGTCTTTTTTTTCTCTCTTTTTAGTCTTCTTCTAACTTTTTTTTCCAACAAAGTCTTTGTGTTTTCCAGGTCACTGAAAATGGGACAGAATGCTCTGAGCTATGTGCCCTACTGAGTGGAACTGTTTTGTTCACATGCACTGATTTTCCCTTTGTAAAGAAATAAAAAATGTAATCAGGAAAACACATAAGTGAATGTTTTTATTCTGTGCTCTACGTTTAACAAAACATACACGTTATAGACATCCTCTATATCTGAAATATTTCACTGACATGGTCAGGTGTTGATAATTCCATTTTGCCATGGCATTTCATCATTTTTATTGCGCTACAATACTAATGTTTGTATGAATCTGTTTTATTTATGTAATGACACTCTAATGATGTAGTGTTCTCCAAAGAAAACTTATTTCTTTATGAGCACTTTCTTGGCATAGAAAATGCTTTTTTTGTGTTATTTTAATATTTGTAATATTAATAAAAAAATAAAAGTTTTATGAAACCATGTAACATCACAGAAATAAACAGAATCAATTTCAAATTCTGCATTATTTTAAAGGATCCAGAGGAGCAACATATGTTTTGAACAGAAATATAGTGAATAAGGAAGAAATGCTGTGGTGAGGGAAATCTTTGATATCACAGAATCATAGAATGGCCTGGGTTGAAAAGGACCACAGTGATCATCTAGCTTCAACCCGCTAACCACTAGACCAGACTGGATATGTATACATGTTATCTATAAGTATATCAAGAAGGATATGTCTTACTGTAAAAAGAATGGAGATGGAGAGCTCTTCCTGTCTTGGGAATAACTTACTACATATTCCTATCTATTAGCCTGTGAGACGAGCATCCTAGGACTGACAGATTCCAGAGCAGAAGAGAGACAGAAAAAGCAAAGATTCAAATATTTCAATATAATTTTAGCAGTCATTTGATGTAGGGTAGGGAACAGGAAGGAAGAAAAGGAAAGGGAATGACACAAGATTTGAACTCTGAATGGATAATATTGATCAGAGAAATGATACTCTAAACATGCTTTGGGTGTTACACAATAAGACAAAATGGATAGGAACCCCTTTCTTATTTATGGCTGTAGAACAGTAAACCATCAAGGACATTTAGCCTTCATCTCTACCAAACTGCAAATTTCCTTTTCCTTAGACATCCCAGTTTTTACAGCTATAGCATAATTTTTGGATTACACTTACTGCATTTGTTTTCTTACTCTGAGTATCCATTCTTAATTTTTATAGAAGAGACTGACGTTGAATACCCACTCAGAATTATCCATACAGTGTATAAAAAAGTTATCCTTTCGTGAATATGAAAATAGCATATATATATATAATTATACATCTATGTATACACAACTGTAAGTACAAATATAATTTAAAATTGTTCCATACTTACAGCAGTTATATTGTTCAAAGTCATTGTTGATTTTGAATGCCTTCATATAACAGTACATGTCTTGAAGCAGTTGACAAAGGGCAATTTTCAGAAGGCAAATGTAGGTTATTTTCTAAAAATTTAACTGGGTACTCTAAAACCAAGTCTTTGCTTAACCTTGATGTTATTATTCATTAGTAGTGGTAGTAGTATTAATAATAATTTACAAATATAGATATATGT
Organism: Pavo muticus; assembly: GCA_016647715.1. Lineage (NCBI taxonomy): Eukaryota > Metazoa > Chordata > Aves > Galliformes > Phasianidae > Pavo > Pavo muticus. Next base: position 1,162,026 of record JACDJE010000030.1, on the reverse strand, counting down.
TTCATCATATCTTGGGTACTTTTCTTGTTTTCTTACACTTTCTCTCTATCCACCTCTTTGATCTTTCTTGCAGTGCAAGCTTCTCATTCAAGCCCCAGTTGTCCTGGAGTGTCCACCATGTGATATGCGCTGAAAGAGATAAACAGAGAACAGTAACCTAGCCCATCTATAGGAAAACCTACTTGTGTAGGCTGTTACTAGAATTGACCAAAATAACCCAACTATGTGCTCCACATCACAGGCATTAGCCCAACTCTCCAAAGTGACAAAGACTTTGGCTCAACCCAGCCCAGCACGTTTGCTTGGGTCCATTTTCAGGAAGGGACCAGTCATCCATTTAAATCCTTTACTGTAGCAGTACCAGAGTGCATAGTACTTTGCAGTACTGAAATATGTATTCATCACCTGATTCCCTCAACTTGGGAGCATACTTTCCCTTGTAATTCAGAGGCAGACTGCCACCTTTCGAAGCACTAATGGCATTGCCTCTAGAATTTGGATTTTTTGGAAACCTTCCAAGCAATTTCAAATCAGGCCTTGAGTCTGCCAAGCATAGGAAACAAGATGAGTTTTCAGCCTCCAGTAGCTCCTCTGACAGTTTCCAGAAGCATATATTCTCCAAAAAATATATGCATGCGACACATGTGACAGGGAAACTTTTATAGAATCATAGATGGCTCAGGTTTGAAGGGAACATAAAGATCACTGGAATGCAGAGGTGTGGCAAAACAATGAAGTAATTAAATGTCATTAACAATCACCAGCTACAGAGGGTATCCTTTATCATTTGCTGTGAATCTTTGGTGTTTAACCTGAGGTTTAGGACAAACTGTCTAACCTCATGTTTTAATTCTGGGCATGCTTCAGTTTCTAAAGTTCTCCCGGGGCGCTTCAATGCAGAATCTCTTTGATTCACTGCAAAATGAAGTTTGACATATCTTATTATGAAGAAATACTTCATTTGAAAATGTACTAGGTAGCTCTTGGAAAGCAACAACAAACTCAGAAAACCTTGTCAACAACGTAGCCCATCTATAAATGCAACTGACAAAACCAAAGTAATACTTCCTATTAACAATAAGTTTGCAAATATCCATGAATGGAATATGTGAAGGTAGTCTTGCTATAAGACCATTAGCTGGAAATGGCTGAGAATTTAGAAATTTACTATGCTGTCTTGAAGGCACTTACAGAGAATTCGGTGGTCAGATTCATTGTTAATAACACACACACACCTCTCCTTGTTGCTGAGAAATGTAGGTGGAGTATTTATTTATGCAGTGGGACTCATGGTACTAGCTCCTCTGAGTCAGCACAGAAGATATTTTACCAGTGAAGTGTCTGAATCACAGGCTGCATGAAAACAGCCTGTCAAAACCTCATATCCATTTTGTCACTCTCAGCTGAATATTATCATTTATGTGGAATCAGTGGAGTAATGCCCCTTCACAAAAGCCTTGGAATTAATTCTACAGCTTTATTTCCCCTTCTTTTTTGTTCATTACTTTCTTCTTTCACTCCTATCTGCAATGGCATCTTATACACCAGGACAGGGCTGACATTGCCCACTCTATGAATCAGAGTGTTGATTCATCCAAATCAGCTTTTCTGAGCAGACTCTGGGATGTCCTTACTTTTCCATTTTTCTCACAGAAAACTGTTAAACACGTTCCTTATTTAGCTCAACATATTCACTTGAGTGAAATATTAACCAGGTCCTCAAAAGTAGGTTGGGAAACAAACAAACAAACAAACAAACAAAAAACACACAAAAAGAAAAAACACACAAAAATTGGACACTCTTTACCTGTATGTTTTTATCCTTTAAATGTATGAAATGAGACTGCCCACCCTTTCAAGTGGGAATGCCATTAATAGGGAATGCAGGGGTGCATGGGATACCAGAAGCAAGTTCAGTTCTCACAGCTTTCTCATCACCCCCAGCACCATAGTGTCCTCTTGGTGCTGTTGAGGCTTACTTGTGCTTGGAAGGCATCACAGTGATATGCAGATGGAAGGAAGGAAACAAGCAGCCTTACCGTCTCAGCCCACCTCTACAAAATCTCCAGGTAACTCCCATTTTTTCCCTTTCCCCCACAAAAGACTCTTTAAATCAGCTTTGATGCCACCAAAAATACTGCTCTACAGAGAGATTTTTGTATACTTCTGAATTAGAAAAAATATAAATGCAAATTTTACTTGATACACAGAAAAGAGGCAGTAGGTTCATTTCAATATTCTGTTTGATAAATGTCTGAAATGTTCCCCATTATGCTGATAAGACGCATTTACCTGTGCAGGACAAGCTGTCCCATAGTGCTGCTGGGATGAGTACGAGGAAAGGCAGCTCGTACTGCTCCTTTCAGATCAGTGTACGTGTAGAGCATTGTAAATTGTGACACCTGCACCACGTTGCCAAGTGGCCCAACCACAACCCATTGATTCACCTGTGCTCTACTCAGGTAGAAGTCCGTTAATTAACTTACCTGCCAACTGGACAGAAACATTTTGCATATTCTTCCCACTCCAGCTAGAAATCTAGATTTTTAATATTATATCCAGCTGCCTTAGCAGTCACATGGCAACACAGTGATTTTTTCTTATTCTCACTCACTTTCATGCAAGTAAATGAGGATGTGAGTGTGTGCAGCTACAGAAGTCTGTCAGTTATCTCAGATTCTATCTTCTTGGTAACGAAGTCATTCAGAAATGCAGCTTCACACAGGTAATAGTAGGTTTGAAAGAAACAAGATAATAAAGCCTCTTTTACGTAATGTCATCTCCTTTGTAAGTGAGCTGAAGGAGACAATTATTTTTCGGGCTGTATGCAAAGAGACAGATAAAGTGTAAAAGTGTTGCACTCCAGCGAGGGCGACGATTGATGAAAGCAGGAGTAGGAAGGGCAAGAAGATGAACAAACCGTCCTTTCATTGTCTCAAGGAAATCATTACAAATCTTTGGGAAAATGTGCTGAATAAATCACTTTATAAATGTGCTTTAAATCATCATAGCTAGTAGCTATACAAGAACTGAAAAAAAATAGTAATTGGTAGTTTTAACTGAGTGTTCAATTAATAGGACTTAGAGTAATAGGTGTTGCCATCTGCTCCACCTACAGCTGTGTTAATCACATGAAGCAGAGAGATGCTCTAACCCCTGTCTGCAGCAGCACATTGAAGAATTTAGGAGGCTGCTTGTAAATGCCCTGTCTTTCTTTGGAGACGTGCACAGGTGAATAATATCTGTAGGAGCTGATAGAAGCAGTTCACCAAGATAAAGTGTTCTTACATTTCTGTCATGTCAAAAACATCTGCTTCCATCTTAAATAAACCATTGAATGAATATTCTCATAGAGCACTACTGAAGCATGCAATACAGCTTCACTAAAAGCCTTCCACTGCCCTCCAGATACGCTTAAGAAAATAGCTCTAAATGAAAGGATGATACACAGAATAGCTAAAGGGAATGCAATCGCATTCACAGAAGATGGAGAAATCATAAACAGCCACCTGCATTTCTGGAAAGTCCTTGGGCCCTTGCTATTGGCAATTCCAGAAAAACAGTTCACAGCATACACCCCAGCCTGTTCCCAAAGCTTTCAGACTGATCCACAGGCTCTGGCTCATGCTGCTATTGTGAAAATAACCTGCCTCTACAAAAAATGCTTACTTAGGACTGTTAGAAAAAAGTAATAGTCCTGCAATTCTTCCCCAGCAAATGAAGTGTAGCTTTAAATGCCACAAAAACTAGCCATGGGAGAGCGAAGGGATAGATGTCCCAAATGTTCTGTATGTGTCAGGGAAAACCTGATGGTTAGCCCAGATGCTTGCACGAAGAGCATGAGTTCAGATTTCACTTGTGCCACAGGACACAGGGAAAATGTCTTTCCTGAGACCACTGTTCCGTCATGAGACTGGGAAGAGCTGGTTATGACTAGATTTGTGTGATGCTGTCCCTCATAACATTTAGAAAGCGCTCTAGTAGTCAGAAGCAAGAAAACACAATTAGCCTCTTAACAGGTCATCAGTAGGAACATACCATAAAATCACAGAATGACTTGGGTTGGAAGGGACTTTTAAGATCATCAAGTTCCAACCTCTTGCCATGGGCAGGATTACCAAGCACTAGCTCAGACTTCCCAGGGTCCCATCCAACCTGGCCTTGAACACCTCCAGGGATGGAGCATTCACAGCTTCTCTGGGCAGCCTGTGCCAGTGCTTCACCACCCTCTCATTGAAAAATTCCTCCTCATATCTAATCTAAATCTTCCCTCCTTTAGTTTAAAACCATTCTATCTTGTCCTTGACTGAGCAGCTGAGTGCTATCAGTAACACAGGAATTCTCTCCCACCCCTCCTAGCCAAAGTGCTGCTGGGCACAACTCTTCCAATGGGTTTTGCTCCGTAGCATCTTGAGTATTTGACCCTTGAGCTCCACAACAGAGCCTGCACTGAAACATCAAACATCATAATCTTAAAACACCAACATGTCAAATTCTTCGTAAAGAATGTATAGGTCAGAGGTCATTTTTTAAAAACTCTTTTCTTTCTCTATGAATAAGACCTGGATTTTTCAAGTGTGTAAAATCTTGGAGTAAAGGTTCTTCTCAGGGTCTTTTTCTCCTGTAGAGTTACTACCTCCTCAATAAGAAAAAAGGTGCTCTTGTTTGAGGCAATGGGGGGCATACTGAGCTTCCCTTCCCCTCTCTTAAATGCTCTGCCTTTCTTTCCCTGAAAAACCCTGTTGAAAGGAGTGCATTTCTTAGAGTGAAATTCAGAGAGAAGGACTAGAATAGCTTCCTGCAGGCAGTTGCCAGGTTGATTTATCAAAGCGATATTGCTTTCTGAATTGAGTGGCACCAATCAGCAGGAACTGTCATTCTGTGGATATAATAACTGTGGTGCCAGTCATCAGGAATCTAAATGAAAGTTTCAGCTGTTCTTGTATATTTAAAAGTGCTCTTGGCTCAGGGAGGGGGAAGAGATTGGCTGTCACTGTCAGAGTAAGGATGACATAAGAAGAATTTGGTAAAGAACAGAGCACCTGGATTCTCCTCTCGATGTAGTGCAAGACTTACACAGCTGAAGTCCTGGCATGAAATACATTTCACATCTGTGCCCTCTGTAACTGCAAAACCTGTTAACTGTCTTTCTGAGAGCGGGTGAAGATTTGTACAAACCTGTCACATCTGCCATGCTGACATCCTACCCAACTGCTTCTCTGGACTCCAGTCCAAATATAGATCCCTGAAATCTCTGCTTGGCTGCTGGCTGGCTCTGTCAATACCAGAAACCTGCAGACATCTGATTTTTCAAAGAATAAAGTTCCTCAGTTCTTACCCAGACAGTGACACAAACTCCCCTGGAGTCCGCAGATCAAATGCCCTTCTGCTCATCCTGCTGGGGGAACCTGCCCAAGCTGTATAAGAAACAGGATGTTCATGTGGAGACAGAGAGGGAGGACTGGGCTTCTGGCTCCTGCTTCCAGCACTGCTTCAACCGCACTTCCACATTCAGACTGCTCACTACAGTATTTGAGGCTGCCCCTCCTGAAGGAGGTACCTGTTTTTTCACCTCTCTTGTGCTGGGAATCTGGAGGTACTGCAGTTCTCAGTTCTACAATAGTGGAGATATTTTGCAGGTCTAGGACTGATAGAATTGATTGAATAAAATGTGTTGTAATGAACTGAATCATCCTTCCATGAGGGAACGATGTTTTTGGGATTGGTGCTTTTTTAATTGAAATTTAATATGTGAATCATATTTTATTTGGGTCTCATTTTTTAAATACTCTGCACTGTAAACATGAGATAAACCATTATATCTGTGCAGCACGTGCGAGTAGTGAGTAAGGTCACAGTATTGATTCAGTTCTCCACTTACATTAGTATGACTCACCAGGGAGAGGAAATTTCAGATAGTTGCAGTACAGGTATGACAAACAGGTAAAGATTGACTTTTCTGGACTGCACAAGTGAGCCCTCATTCATAAAAACATTAACGTGATAAAAAGTTTATTGACGAAGGCATAAAACCTCAGCTTCATTTCTGCCCTTGAACTCTCAGGCTGCAGATCTCTGACTTCCACCTAACTCCCATAACTGTCTGGAAACTCATTTTCCTGCTGAATTGTGCAAAAATCCCTCCCTCTGTTAAAAAGTGCAGTGGTATTGTACGTGACATTAAAATTCCTGATCTGAGGATTCTAGGAGAGTAAGACTTCCCGCACCAATGACTTTCCACCCAAATGCTGAGACCAGAGGAGGGCCGGGAGTCTCCTGAAAGGAGCACTTCCTTAATGTAATGGAAGTATCTGTTGTTCAGCCAGCTACCATCCATACACAATTACTTGTTCTGCTTTTAATAACATTTGGCTTTTATCTTAAATTATGCAAAGTTGAAATTGAAATATCTAATGAAAATAAAAATAATTTAGAATAAGATTAAAAATAGATATTAAAAAAATGGATTCTTCCTCTGTCCAAAATTCCAGCAATGAAAATGGTAATTTATTATGTCTATGGAGCGGGGTTAAGTAGAACTTTTAAACATAGCTTCTTTCCCAAATAAAGATATGGGTAAAGGTAGTATAGGTCTGATTTATCAATTTACCATAGCATTGTCACTAAGAGATGATAACCACCAAAAAAGTGATAACCAGTCAAAAAGGATATGTAATATTGATTCTGAAGATGCATTCAGGTTAACCAGATATGACTGCAGAATTTCCTACCATCTGTCCCTTTGGGGAGTGCTCTGCAGCAGAATTGAAGATACATGGCAGATCTCATGCTCAGGCTCTTCAGGCTGTTTTGTCCTCCTGGATGTTGTCAATTGCATTTGCATTTCCTTTTGTTCTCAGTATTTTACACCCTGGTATCCACTGAGGAACAGATTCCTGAGTATAAAACCTGTGGCAGTGCTACAGGCAGATGGTTTCTCTCCCAGTGAATCATCAGCTGTCCTACAATACTGGATTTCTATTATAAGGATTTTATCTAATGTCCACTGTACCTTCAGTAGATCTTTTGCAGATTCATTACATCCTCTGCAGCAGTCAGAATAAGAAAGAATTATCAAAGGCATTCAGAACCTAAATTAAATTCACCTTACCAAAATGTTTATGAGATTGTCACACTAGAAGAAAAAGACAAAGTCAATACTGAAGAGTTGGAAAATCAAACTAAAAGCATCCAGAACAGAAGCAATGCACCAATATTTAGTACTGTCAGTAATTAACCCTTGGAAGATCTGATTACAGACAGAGTATAATAACTTCACTCAGAGAATAAAATTTATATCTCTTGTTATTGACAGTTCTACTCAAAAACAGTTCTTTCATGGGAATTATTGATTCGTATTATCTGTTTTGTACCAGGTAAAAGGTTAGAATATAACATAAGTAATATTTGTAACCTGAAGTTTTCACACTCAGCTTTACTTGGAGTATATGTTCTTTGGCTTTATGAATGGGATGAACCACAAAGAGCTAAACATAGTTAAATTATTTAGAGAAAATCAAAGGCAATGTTTTATTACTGATAATGTAAATTTTAAGTTCTTGTTTCTTGCTTATTTTTAAACTACTGTATTTTCATTCTCACTCATTATCATTGAATCTGAAAGCTTATCAGGATTAAAAAGGATAAGTAGTTACAGAAAGACAGTATCTATAAGTAATCAATTAACTATGAGGAGGTTTGGAAAAAAAATTCCCCGATGATTGCATAATTGTCAATCACAGAGCTTTGAGCACGTCCCTGTGAAGAGTCAGACCTGGGCTGACACAGTGAGATGACACTATAGATGCTTCATTGTCTTGAAGCTCCAAAGTTGTTATGCTTTTATATGGCAAGTTGGTACTCTATAAACCATTCCAAGCTAAGGAGTGCAAGGATCATATTTAAACATCCACAAAATTAAAAGCAAATAGATTGTAAACCAGCATATCCAGCTAGTTCACTGTCTTTACAAATTTGCTCCCCCACAATTTCCTCCTCGAGTCCCTTGATGTTTTGAAAGGCACAGACCTAAAAGATGCAAGGACTAGTTCAAAGAGCATAATGCTTGCAAGCAATTTCCACGTTTTCACTGATATGATGCTCCCTTCTACCGTTAGCTGAACATTTGGCAATATCTTAGCTAATTCAGCACTTCTATCTGCCTACATAATTGATTTTCAATCAGTAATAAAGCAAAATCTCCACACGGAAATCCTACCTCACCACAACGTCTATTCATGAGGAACAGAACTGCCCTCTTGCATTGTGAATGCTGCATTAGGCACTTTGTGAGGTCATCAGACAAGCACACAGGTAGACAGGCTGAGGTAGGCAGTTGGCTCCTTGAATTTTGATACATTTGCTTGTCAACAGCCTTAATTAGGTGTGTTGGAGAAATGCAGATTGCCTGGTGGGGCAGGGATATTTCACGTCTTACATGAACTTCTCTTCCAGGTGTTTGTCCAGTTTCTACCTGTACTAGCTTTATATGAATCACATGTCAGGGATACAGACTTAAGCAGAAGGGACTTCGCAATTTAGACATCTCCTAGGTAGATAACAATAACTTTTTAGCAAATGGTTTCATTGTGTAAGGACAGGTAATCTCAGTGACACACGTCAGCTGTCTCCTGCTCTCTTTTGACTGTTACAGATGGCGCTGTCACTGGCAGAGTGAATAGTTATGCTGAGTTAACCTCATCTGCCACTTTGCATTACAGGCCCTGTGTGTAGTTCACAACTTTTCTGGACTTTAGCTGGAGGACAGCAGATGGCTGTCCCTGTGACTGCTGGCTCCAGGTGTGCAGCACCGGGCACAGGAGCTGAGGCTGCCTCTCCTACCCACACAGGAACAGCACTGATACAAGGCGAGATGGAGGGATGAAGTGGACGTGGATAGGGATAAGGAAGAGGAGAATCAAGGAGGATGAGCAATAGGGGTTTAATCAAAAGGCATCGCAAAGAAGAGGCCTGAGGAAATCTTGGAGAGGGGTACTAGCAGCTACATCGCTGCGTGCAGAGAGGTCCTGAGAGTAAATGAGGGTCTAGACTGGATGCTGGTAGCTGACCAGTAGGAAAGTGACTCTGAGAGACGGCATGGAGGGGGATGGGAAAGACTGGGACAAGGAACCAGGCTTTAAGTGCAGAACAACCCTGCTATGGGGTAACACATGGAAAGGAAGCCAAGACACTGAGTCTGTACAAGACAGCAGATTTGGGCAGTGAGAACCAGGACTGAAATTAATGTAGGAGTACATTATAGGTTTAAGTATGGGATGAGGAATGCACTGTTTGGAGAGGATAAAGGTATGGAAAGAAACAGATGAAATAAAACTGTTGACTTGATATAAACTTTAATTATTTTTATCTTAAAGGGAACATATATTGACAAGATCTAAAGCAACTCTGCTTTGAGGTTAAAAGTTGCTAGGAGAAATGTAACCCTGCAACCAGTTAAAGCCGTAACAGTTACTTTCCTATTTCCTTGTTTGGTGAAGGGATAATGTGACAGCTGCCATGAGGCATCTATAGTTATTCTAAGAAATGGCAAGAGGATATAGGAAGATGTAGGAGTATGGGTGAGTGACAATAACTGTTCATTAGTTTCCTCCTGATCATGTCAAGGCTTTATGCTGGACACCTGGTGCCATCTGTTTCCCCCCAGCTGTTCTCATCAGGGAGACTGGGATAGCTTTGTTGCAGCCATGACCTGTGCACTGCTTTGCTACAGCCCACACTGCTCTGTGTGTGCTCTGTGCTTCTGTGAATGCTGCTGTAAAATAAATAGATTTAAGGTGAACTTCGAAAAAGGTTGAACATGTCAGTGTTGAGTTGTATGTAACATTCATACTTTACTTTTAACACCACTTGAAACACATAAAAATGTCAACCTACTATCATCCCCAAGGTTCTAGACTAGATTATACAGTGGTATCATGCATTCTGAAACCAGAAAATACCAGAATAAATGTTGTATGAGATGGACCGTGTTCTGAGATGACTCAGGTTTCTGATATAAATTCTACCAGTGCATCTGTAACAAGCTGAAAGCTTGTGTTGATGAAGAACAAGGATTTCTGTAAGGAAAAGAATGGTTTGGGGATTAAGACAGTTTAACAATAATCCTACCCCTATCCCTGACAGAAAATTCCTAGCTAAACCTAGATTAGTCATTGCACTAATCTAGGTTTATAAATACACTAAAAAAAAATATGGTCTTTGCTACTTCAAACTAGCTGACCAAGTTAAAAGTCAATTTTAACCTTAATCTCTATGCCTTTCTCCATGTATAAAATGTAGATAATATCACCCCTCACACCACAAAAAATACTGAGTAAATAAAGCTTAAAGCAAGTAGTACCATAGAAAGAACCCCTGAGAAAATTTGTGACTCTGTCACACAGAAGGGTTTGAGCAGTAGAGAGTAAATGTGTCTGTGGGCCATGCACTGTAATATAAGGGTAAAAAAAAAAAGTACTAAGGAGTCACTCACCACTGAGTGCGTCCACCCAGGGCACTGAACGAGACAGTCTTGCAGAAAAAAACCATATATGATCCTCAGTCAAACTGCCACAATTCATATTCAACAAGGGACAGCCAAGGGCTGTACACAGGCAGAAATCCAGATAGATAGACAGAAAATTAAATTTTGTAACTTATAAGGGTTTTCATTACAATACTACTGCAACTTTACTGGGCACCTTGTTTAAAACACAGGTGGAACAGAAGTGAAGGATATCCTTCAATTAGTTTCTTTATTTTCCTTTAAAGATCCACTAGCATGTACAGTTTCTATACATACATTTAGAATAAGCCACAAACACTTTAATGTGCTATAATTGCCAATAGACCCTGTTGAAATGATCTTCTCACTCAGAAGTCAAATTACAACAGCAGCAAAGTCATATTGGATAGCCATAAGAGGAAAACTTACATAATTTGGTGCTTACTATATCATCCTCATTATAATTTTGTCCTCTCGCATTCATCTTGACATTTTAGTTTTACTCAGAATATATCATGGTGACCTTTCACATTACCAGAGATACACGGAATATATTCCCTTACCTTGGGTGCCACACCACTATTCCTAGATTTCCCCACTCCCTTGCTTTTAATTTCTTCTATTCAGACTGACACAAACATGAGAAACAGAAGAGGAGCAAGGGCCTTTGAGCTCATTCAGGGATATCTTATATCTGCAGTGAGGGAATGGACTACGACAGCCAACACCAGCGATGGAAAGAAATGTTCATCTTGGCCCTGCTACAAGTTAGTGCACTCTTGCTTGGCAATAGGTGCAGGCAGGACTCTACAATATTTCTGGTCCCAGAGAATTATCTTGCTGTAGATATGGATGGGGGCACATGTTGTTCTCATTTAAAAGTGGCAGGAGCTGCCATGGCAGCATGTACTATCATGGAGGTGAAGCGAAGTTTCAGGATAAGCCACAGATCCTCCTGAGACTGCTGTTCTTTTGTTGTCTCTGTGTAATCTGAAAATTAAATCCACAATCAATCAGCCCTAATATTTCTTTATTATCTTTATTTGGCCACATATGAGACTTTTTCCTAAGAGATTTTTTTTCTTCAGTTGAAACAGGAAAGGAAAGTATACATCTCAGAATGTTGTAGATGTGCCCTACCAGCTTGGTGCAATATTCAAAAAATGAGAACTGACAGTTCAAGCTTCTTTTGCTCTAATGTGCTGAATCTGAATGCCCTTAAGTAAAGAATGCTGGAATTTTGATTCAAAATTCAACACCCACATTCCTAAACTCAAGAGCATTTGGGGTTAGTTCTTAATGTTAGTTCCTTAGAGGGATAATATATATATACATGGTCTGAATCTAGGAAAAAATCTGAGTTCTTATCTGCATTTTACTACTGATTTCTTGCAAATCCATCTTAACCCTAATGGAAGAGTGCACCTGCAAAATACTTAAGATGGGGGAGTCTCCAGTACTTTTTGAATGACACATCTAGCCATGAAGAATGTTTTCTGACAGTGCTAACCCAGCAAAAGGATAACGCCCCTCCTCTCCTGTCAGAGAAAGCCTGACAGCAGTCACTGATGATGCTGGCCAGTGTTGTCTGATTGCTTCCTTACACTCCTGTGATGTGGAAAGGGGCTGCTGAGCAATTTTCTGAGTAGCTTTCCCTCCCCTGCCTCCCAGCTTAGCACTGCTGGCATGTTAACCAAGGCTCTATCTGCTCAAAAAGCATTAGATAGCATTGGGCTTCAGAGAAACTTAGCTAAAACACTGATAAGCAGACATTAATGGTTGTCAGCCAGCGTTCAGAGAGGAAGGGCTCTTAAGAAAGCAAACCTCAAATGTAAAGAGAAAATATTGTGAATAACATTTAAAAAAAAATTAAATATTATCTGTAATTCTTTGCATAACTGAAAGAAGGTGATATTAGCTAACAGAGATATTGCATTTCTTCCTACACATATATGGCTCTTTTCTTCTGCTATTAATAGGATTACAGCTGCAATATCCATTTACACAGCATTTATGTTACATTAAAAATAAAATAATCTAGTGCCCATGCAAACATATTCCACCACAAGTTTTGTTAAGAGGCGGTCTCTATGATCTCTCTGGGATACCCCTGATACCATGTGTATGTCAACAGGGCTCCAGAGGAGACAGAAACTCAGTCTTTCCTGTCAGTAAACACTCTCATTTTTCCATATTCTGGCTCATAGATTTATCACTGATAGTATTTCATATACCAGTTAAAAAAGAAATAGGACAACTGTCGAATTCACTAGTTACAAGGTCTCTTTCCTGTATCTCTACAGCTTTGCTGTAGATGGGCTCATTTCATTTGCCTGTGTATGGGTCTGTAGGGCTACTAGATATTATCGTCTTCCTGTAAACTCATATTAAATAACATACTGATATCCATAAATTCATCTCATCATCATCTCATGCTCACCTGCCTCCATTCCTTTCCATAGAGGCAGAATTCCAGCTGAAAAACAGTGAATGGCACAATGCAATGTGCAATCCGTGAAGATGGCAACTAGGTCACTGTGCATCCTGGTCCATCAAATATATGTCAATAGATCAAGACTCACTCAAGGCAAAGAAATGAAGCCAGAATATGTACTGAAAACAATGAACATAGAAGACCAATTTTACAGCAAATTCATTCAGTCCTTGCACTGTTCAAGTATTTTTTCTTAAAATTTTCAAGAGCTAGAAAAGCTCCTGGAGGGTGATCACGTCTTTCTTGAGGGAATAATCAACCACAAGCTCACTCAGGTAGTGCCAGAGAAAGCTACAAAGCATGACTTGTGACTATCATTCTCCTTTTCCTGATCTTTGGAGTCTCATAATTGATGATCCTGCCCTCTACACAAGGGAAGCAATCCAGAACATTCCAGCTAAGATGCATCTTTTTAATTTGTGTCCAACTGTCCTGGGCACAAAGTGAGATGATATCAAAGCATGTAGGTTACACCTTTGTCATGGTTTCATGACAACCTTTCAATTTGCTCCCCTTTATCCACTCATCATCACTTTTGCATTGAAAGAAATGCCTATTTCTGGAACCGAGCCATCTATTTGAATCTGAGCACTTAGCACTTAGTAAAGACAACCAAGCTGCTCATTAGCACTTCCAAAATCGTGTATAAATACAGCATATATAGACATATAGGATGCTTTGCCAGAGAAAGTTCAAGGAAAAGTCTCATTTCAGTGTTACGTAAGTTGAAGCCCAGAGAAGTAGTGGGCATCTTTGCAATCACAGAACAAAGCAGGTGGATCTCTTTCTGTTCATTATGAAGTTTGGCAGCTGAAACAAGCTGAATCACAGAATTTTGGTTTAATTATGTGCTATATCTTCTTCTTGCTTCTTGGTGATAATAAAAAAAAATATCAAGAGAATGAGGCAGTTTATTTTAATTTTTATTAACCTATTTTCTTTTCTTCCACAATGCCTAATAAACAAACAAGCAGCAATAACAAACCAACCCTGCCTAATGTTACTTCAGCCTATCTATATAAAGTTTAGATCAACAAACACCTATTTTCAGAGCTTTTATTTCTTATCCTCTCAGTAGCTTACATCACTAAACTGTCAAAAAGCACTCAGGGATGCAGCCCTGCAGCTCCCATCCACAACAGCGTTACTCTGTGGAACAGCTCATCATACACTTAAAATACAGCTTTTAACAAGTGCTAGGTATTAATATATTTAACCACTTAATTAAACACCAAAGTATAGATTGCTGTGATGTATAACTGAAAAATGACAGTAAGAGAAACATGTTGCTCTAAAACTCCTGCTTTAAAAAAAAAAATGTTTATTTTATTTTTTTGGAATCACAGAACTGTCGTCCATTTTAGTCTGAGGGAAGGAAAGTATGGAAGGAAGGAGAAGAGGGAAGGGCAATGGCAAGGGCAAGAAGGGGAAGGAAAAAGGAAAAATAATGAAAATTTGAGAAAGTAATAATAAAGGCAGAATAGCAGTGATCATTTCACCTACAAGGAGGCCCCACAGACCCCACAATGTGAATGAAAGGGCTTTTGGCTAAAGGAGCAGCAGTGGTTGTATTTGTAAATTGTACTCTGCAGTGTATCCTGGCAATAATTGTTGGATGCAAAGTGGAAACTAGATGATCTGATGGCAAACTGAGGATGGCCAAGTAGTCTAGTAAGATTGAATCATGGAGAACTGGAGCTTAGTGCTGTATAAAAGCAGATATTTAGCCATAACGTATTCAGTTCTTCAGTCTAAATGATACATCAAGGCATTTCACATAATATTCAAAATAAATCAAAAATCTTATTCTAGATTCTAGGCACTCTAGAGAGTGCCTTGCAAGTTTAGAGAATCTGGAAAAGGAAGTTCATGCTTACAGTAATCGTAATAAGTACAATCTTAGATGTGTCAACCAATTGTGTGCTGATAATGTTCTGAATTTACATGTGTTACCATAATGATTTAACTGGTTTTGACATTTGAAGAATTTGAGGGGAAGAAAAGAAGATACAGTGACATTGTGCTCTTTCCAATCAAATTAAAAATTAAAATGCAGGAGTTTTGAGTCACTGTATTAACACAAGGAGTGTGAAGGCACATGAAATATCCATACAACTAACCCAGGACCTGGATTGAATTTCCTGAACCAGAAGAGCTTTCTGAAGCTAGAATTGCTTGCTTTCTATCACCTGGAGCAGCAGTGTTCCACCACTGCAGATGGGCTATGTGTGCATTAATGCAAAGAAGATTGTAAAGTTGCTAGATATGGTGTAATGAAAGTCTGAAGTTGTGCACATTACCCTGAATATATAGCGCTAGTAGAGGTGAAGATTGCTTCTGTTCCTCTGTTTCTCTAATATAAATTGTGTTTGGGCTAGCCTGGTTTGATTCTCAGCTGCCCTTTATTGTTGTCTTCTCTCTTCATAATCATTAGTTTGACACTTGGCTGTAGATTTCATAGGATCACAGAATGTTTGGGGTTGGGAAGGACTTCAAAGATCACCTAGTTCCTGTCTTCGTGCCATGGGGTTGCTCAAAGCCCCATCTAATCTGGACTTAAATACTTTCACGGATAGGGCAACCAAACTCTGGGCAACCTGTTCCACCCTGGTAATATAGATATTCTTCCTAATGTCTAATTTAACCTACCATCTTTGAGTTTAAAATTGTTACCTTTTGTCTTATCATTACACTTCTTAGAGAAGTCCCTTCCGTCTTTCCTATAGGCCCTCTTAATGTACTGGAAGGCTGCCATAAGGTCTCTCTCAGCCTTTCTCCAGGCAACAGCCCCAGCTCCCTCAGCCTCCTTTCATAGGAAAGGTACTCCAGACCTCTGATTTCCACATGCCTTAGCATAGTTTGCAGAAGAATCTGCTCCATGATCTTGCTGAGCATGGAGGTGAGATTTGACTGGCCTATAGTTTCCCAGATCTTCCCTTTTTCCCTTTTTAAAAATGGGAGTTACATTTCCCCTTTTCCAGTCAATGGGAACTTCACCAGAAATACATAAGCTCCTGCTACAAACAAACTAGACAAAGGGCCCTATTAATTTGCCTGACCACAGGTTTCTAGTGTCATATGAGATGTATATCAATACAAGGTGGGCAAATGATATCTGTAACAGACTGTCTTCCTGCAGTGTCAGCTAGGGGTATGTAGGATATCCTAGGACATTGTAGATGAAACAAGATACTTATGCTGATGAAGTGGCATGGTTACAGGTAAGTGGAGAGGGCTTTTTGCTTTGGAGTCTAGAGAAGAAGATGTAAGCACAGGTAGACCTGACTCAGGTTCTATTCAGTGGTTGCCCACACCAGTGTGTTCTGGGCTACTAGAAGAGAAATCCCTCACCTCTGCCCACGACTCTGAAGGAAAACGGTGGCTTCCATTGGCTCTATGCTTTGCATGGATGTCTCAGATCTACCAGCATGTTTCATATTTTATTTTACAAATCACACCTAGACCTTCCTTCACTTCAGCTGGAGTGTAAATAACTAGTTCACATGGAGACAACTGGACTTAGTCAGAAAGGATGGCAATGAGCTCTGTTTCTCATTTAAACTGACATAAAAACAGGTTCATCTGTTTTTTTTTGTTTGTTTGTTTGTTTGTTTGTTTTTTTCTTGGAAGGAAAGTGAGCTGTTTCAAAAGTCTTCAGGATTTCAGGAAAAAAAGTTACACTGAACTGAAAAAGTTATTTTGACTTTTGCTTGCTGTGAGGATGTTTGTGGCTCAGAAGCAATTAAGTGTTTGCATGCCGGTTCCGTGGAAATCTAGAGTCAATGGAGAGTTGTTTAACATCACATTTGTTTATCCAAATATTTTCACTCAGCACTATCTCATTGTGCCTTATTATTTTGAAGTTTCAGCCCTAAACTATCAGCATAAAGATCAATTATAACACTACATTTTCCTCTTGAAAAAGTCCATGGATCAGTGACAGAGTGCTGAAGCAGCAAAACTATTTTTTTCCGTAAAAATAATCTTTCCTGCAGCAGTCTCAATGGTAGCTTTGTTAAATTATGGAAGATCTCACAATTCCCATAAATGTGCATATAGGTCTCCTGTGCTTGTGTTCTACCAGAATATTTGCACTTACCAGGACCAAGACAAGAAAAAAAGGCACTTTCTCTCCCTCATTAATCTAAACATATTCTGGGTAAGTCAAGAGTACTCTGGTGGCTTGGTTTTTAAGTGACTACCTTGAAACACTACAATCTGTGCAAAATCACCAACCAACTCTCAGACAGTTGGTCCTGCTAAACATTTCATTTTATGCAGCCCAAACTAGCTAACTTAAATTTCACTTTGGAGCTAGATGTAACTCTATGTTGGTGACATTTATTGCAACTGGGGTTAGAAAATGTTAGACAACTAGAAATGCAGACACATTTCTTTTTGTTTTCATTAGTCTGGTATGTACAGTTTTATCTTTCAAATGGGAAGACCAAAAAATTCAGACCTAGCATCAAAATCTGGCAGCCATGCTTCTTCCTTAGAAAGGAAGATGTCCTTAGGTGATTGTGGGGGATAAGCCTGCTCCCTTCTCCTGCTTTATTGAATCTCTATGCAGCTTGACAATGTGCTGCAGTGACCACACCACACTCAATGCAAAGTAAAAGCAAGGCTGATGCAATGCCCTGCAGTCAGGGACAGTCCCCTGGTGGGTCCTCAGAGAAGTTCCACAGTCTGTCACACTGCCCACCCACAGATCACAGATGCCCCATAGGCACATCTGTCAGAGGAGTTAGAGGGCACACTGTGGGCCTATGGGAAAGAGCAAGAAGATTGTTGAGTTCTCTGAGCAAAACGGCTAAAAGTTACTCCTCCTCTACAGAGTAGGAGCTTGGATAGGTGAGTCTACAAGTAGGATTTAAAAATCAGCTTTGACAAGAGATGGTAATGCAACATTTGTTTCTTCTGGTAGATTTTGCAATTCAGATTTAATCTTGTGACACACTAGCATATGAGAAAGCTGTCAGAAGTGTTTTAAGAATAGTTACTGTTATCTTTCTTAGGTTGCATTAAGGTAACCTCGGTTTTTAATTTGAAGAATTAAAGTAGAATATTTTGGGGAATTCTTATGTATTTCTTTCTGTAAAACACACGCTGTCTGTGTGGTGGTGGGGTATGTTTGTTAGTATTCAATCTATACAACTAAATTTATTTATGGCTTCATCTCTCCTGAGAAATATGCACCTCTCCAAAGTGAGAGGACTAAACCATATACCTTACCATCACGCTCTCTATATAAGATTCTACAAACAGTAAGTGCATGGGAAATGTGTTTCCCTCTCCAAGATTAATCTGTGCAGTCAGGGAGTCTGGGTGATATGACACGGTTGATGTATAGCAGAGCAATTTATTTCAGTGAAATATTTCTACGTAACTGTTGTTAGAGAACAAAATTGAAATTTGCTGAAATGGTTGTGTATGGTATTCACTAACATCTCAACAGCAGGAACCTTTTAGCAATACAGCAGCTCACTTCTAAAGAGCTCTTTTTTTAAGCCAAGATGCAGCAAAGTTGGCAGCTCAGCCATGTCCAAAGTGGTGCTAGACAAGATACAGAACCACAGGCCTTGGACAGATGTAACACAGACAGATGGTGCTGAGATTACTCATTATCCATCAGCTTCAACATGCATTTATTCCTTCGGTTCAATGCCAGTCAACGAGTCCTGCCTGATACTGCTTTATTAATGGCCAGTACTTACTATGAGTCCCTCACTCCATAGGGGACAAAGTGGAGGTAGAGATCTTGCTCATGGGAGAACACAGACACAACACAACAAGTTTGTTCATTTCCACTGAGACTGATGCTTACATCTCCAGCATCAGCTCTGCCAGTGCCACTCTCCACAGGGGGACCAAAAGATGAAGATGAGCAGAAAGACCAGCTGTCACCTCTTTCAGAGACAGAGCCACTCAGCTTGGGCTGAAGTGTGTTTTTCTGGGATAGCACAAATGGATACCAACATGCAGAAATTCCAGAATGGCACCGTATTTCAGTATTATGTCCACCTGAAAAATATTAAGGAAATGACATTTTATTTAAAATCTTAATCAAGAACTTAACTATGGCTCAAATTTTGAAGAAAAAAAAATGCCTGTGGGGTAGAAAACAGCAGATATATGCGTGTGTGCAGTGTACAGACAAAAACTTATAAGAAATTACACAGCACATGATGTGGTTGTAATAATGCACAGCATCTTATATAAGCAACCATAAGATTGCAATATGATACTAGTCTCCCCACAAACTATGAGACTACATAGTATAATAATAAACATTATTACTCTAGACTCAGTCTTTATTTACTCTGACGCAATTCAACTGAATCCCACACCAAGACTGAACACACTCCATTGACATTATGAAGATTGAAAAACTGATGCTAAAAATAAAGATAGTTGTCCTCACAGTCTGGCTAGTTTCTACAAATTGTGTTAAATTCCTCTAGAGGAAAAAAAAATGAAATTATGTTATAAGCAGTAGACAGCATATTGTATGTTCCTTGCTGAGGTGTCATGGAAAAGTTTTTTAAAACCATTATTGCTGATAGTGACTGGAAGAAAATAAAGCAATAATAGATAGCTAGTTAAACAAAACTGCCCTGGCATGTCTTTTATTTGATAAGGATTAAAAGAAAATTACTGCATAATGCAATATACCCAAGTCAGCACAGCAGAAAGAAGAGTCATTTTATCTACAGGATTAAGTCTCACATTAGAATAATCCATGATGGAAGTTACAGGAATGGAGAAAAAGAGAAATCTAAAAAGGTTCTCTCTTCTCTTTTTTTTTTCCCTTTTTCCTTCTCTTCTCTTCTCTTCTCTTCTCTTCTCTTCTCTTCTCTTCTCTTCTCTTCTCTTCTCTTCTCTTCTCTTCTCTTCTCTTCTCTTCTCCCCTCCCCTCCCCTCCCCTCCCTTCCCTTCCACCCAGGTTGTAGGGAATTAAGAAACTTCAGGCTTTCAGCAGAATCCTGTCTTCAAAGAAGTATTTGAGAACTTTTTTTTTCCACTGAAGAGAACCAGGTTTTCATCACAGACATGTTCTCAAACTGTTTTAATGCTGACTCTCCAGTGTAGGCTGAGCAGTGTCCGGCTCTGTATCCCAGGATGGAGGAGCCTGTGCTAGGCAGTGACGTCCAGCTGGGTGAAGCCCAGCCTAGCTCACAGGCGAGACTGCCACCCAGCAATATCTCCCAGGAGATAACATTCAGTGACCAAATAACATCAGACCCAGGACATTTCTCTGCAAGGAAGGAAGTGCAGGTCATCTCATTTAAGTACAAAAAAAAAAAAAAAAAAAAAAAAAACCTTTAAAAATAAGGACCTAGACCTACTCAGATTCTTCAGTGGGACATCACAAATCTGAGCAATTATTTGTTCAGAAAACCATGTCTAATTTCTCAGTGGAAAATGCAGAGAAGGAAGCTAAGTTATCCTTTACATTTTTTAAATTGTAATTTCAAGTAATTATTAACTACAAATAGATAGTAGAAGAGAAAAAAAAGAAAAAAAAAGATGTGAAACAGTTTAATTCAATGAGGTTGTTGAGAAAGTAATCTGAAATGCCTTATATGTTATCTATGATTTTGTGTGCAAAGTATTACATTGGATAATACTGAATTTAGTATCTGAAACAAGACTGACTGACAACTGACACATTTTGGGGGAAAGACATATTTAGCAAAACAGTTTTCCTGATGTTTTAAAAAATTCCCCAAAAGCGAGCACAATTTGAAATAAAAGTGAATCAATTCCAAACAGACATATCTGGAAAAAGATTCACAACTTAAATAATAGAGGTCTGAACTTGCAGTAATGACACAGACAAATAGGCTACCTAATGCATTGCTTACTGTGCTACTGGACCAGGAGCATGATAAAGTAAGCAGAAAAGGGACTGCATAAGCTTTATCTCCATAACAACCAAGAAAAGAATGATTACAAAAGAGCATGGAAACCCACCTTCACAAAACAGGTTTTAACCTTAGAGCAATGGGAGCAGCATAGCACAGTACTTCTAACATCTAAATAAGAAAAGACACAGTCATGGCTCAAAACTATTGCATCGCACACCAAGTTTGATGCTCCAGTTGAAATAACAGAAGTGTAAAACTATCCAATACAGCAGTCATATGGAACAAGAAAAACTTTTAAAGGAATTGTATTATGATCAGTATACTACAGAGGAAGAAAAGATAGTATTACATTAAAGTGACTCTCAGAATATACCTGTGTATAAAGAAATCATTCACATAATACTTTGATTTAGTACATTTCAGGGTATTAAGACATTTTAAAATTAGGTTTTTTTCTTTTCTTCCACAGCAGTTTGATAATTCAAAGAACTCTTCACTGTAGTTTGACCTAGCTGGGTGAGTTCTTTAAGGTTTTACAAGAAAGATAGTATTCAAAAGCAATCTTCACAGAAACCTCCTAGCAGAACAAAAAGAGGGACAGTGGTTTGAAATGAAGAAGTCATTTGAAAGGTAGACTCACTCGCAACCTGAACCTATTCCTACTCAAAATGCTGGCAAAACTCCTGCTGGCTTTAATGAGCATGGAACCAAGACCTTGGGTTTTCTCTTTAGATTACAAATTATGCTCCTTGATGTTAAACTACTTTTAGGGAAAAACTGGAGCTTTAATGTACAAGCCTGGAGTTAGCCAATGTCTATAAGAACCTTACTTTGACCAAAACTCCTGGGAGCATTTTTCTGCCTCGGGTGCAATATTTTTTTCAGTGGAAACAGTGAAGACATGCTACAGCTATATATACATTTGCCGCCGTACTGAGATACTAATCTACCTACATGAAGAACTTTCAGAAAGGCTTCCAGTGCCAATAGTAATTGAAATCTTTCAATGCAGACTTTTTATGGGTGTGTGTACAAAGCAAATAAATTGTAAGTGGGTACAACTACAACTGCTACAATTATCAAATATATGAGATTAATTCAAGCACTAGTCATTCAAGACATTATTTATACTTTTTCTCACTGCCATATGTCTCAATCAAGTCATAATTCATTTACTACCTGTGCCAAAATATTTGAATTGCAAAATTCTTTTCTCAAAACAATATATAAAGAAAGAGATGCAGTTGTAAAAGAGCTGCCAAGGTTAATGTTTCACATATACCACTGCATTTTTACTTTCACATTGGAACATGTAACCTCAATGATGCAAAAGATAACTATTTTTAGTAAACTGAAGGCAGTGATACTTATCTGAAGAAAACTGGAAACTGCTGTTTAATAGATGCATGTGTAAATCTGCATAGGCCTGACTGTACAAGACTACACTGTTCATGTGCTAAAACTGAAATACTATTTACCAAATTAACTCTGCATCAGGAAAAGTGGAAGTAGCTGTTTTAGACCACAGTAATCAGTAGATAAAATCTGTTGACAAGAACCACTTTTAAGTCCCACACAACTGGATGTTTTACTTCTCACTTTGGGAACAATTCAAACATTGCTGTCATGACTGAAATATGGAAGAAGGGTTCTCTGTTAAATCTTCTATCAACAACTCTAGCAGCTTTCAAATTATATATTTTCAAATGAGTTTTGCATAACCTTGCTCTGAGGTACTGTTACTGAATAGCTTTGCAGGAAAATATCATACTAACAACAGAGTTTGTTAGGCAGACCTTCTTAATGTCTTTCCTTTTAGAACTACATGATACATAGTGTTGTAACTATAAGGTGTTACGCCCTCTGGTATGGCTCTCTTGGAAGATTGGAAGCCCTTCCTAGACTAGTACACACACATTCATCCTGCATACCATTTATAAGCAATTTTTATGAAAACTATTGTTTCTTTGCAGATGAGAATGCAAACATTACTTATAAAGCCTACAAAAGCTTCATGATGAAGAAATAAAATTAGATGTAAGTAATATCTGATGGGTAGCCTCAATTACTTTCACAAGAGAGTTCATATCTCAGAAGAGAAGATTAATGTCATAAATGAGAATCATATGCCTAGATAGACACACATACAAAGTATGCTAATTTTTTTTTATTATTCAGCTGTGACATAATGAAACATTACTTTTCCTGATAGATTTTTAGCATCTTATTAGTTGTGTCAGTGTTCTTGTGACTATTCTGATGAACAATGGGATGCCTCCTGTTAGTATTGTTCTGTAATTAGCCAAAGTCATACCACAAGGGGAAAAACATAAAAGCAAAAATTTTTTATTATGCATTATTTTTGGCAATGCCATTACATTTTAAGTGCCAGATAGAAGATGAAGACAGCTTTGCAGCTATTATTGTTAGGGAACTGCATACTGTCATAATAGGAGAGAGTCATATTCTGAGAGACAAACACCAACATCAAACACTAATTTGTTCACGCACTACTTTTTGCAATCTATCCACTGGCAACTAAGGATTATATATTCCTCAAACATATTAGTCAAGCCTGATGTCATGATTTTAGTTCTGGTGACTGTAGATTTTGACAGTTCTTAACCTCTGAGGACAAGATATTACACAAGGAAAGACAAAGCAGAATTGGTCTTTTCTTTCTTCCTCAAGCTCTGTTGCAAATCACCAGTATGTCTACACAATTTTCCAATGGTTCAAGATCAGCAAGGTCCAAAGTGTTGCTTTTCCACAGGTCCGAACTAGTCTGCTCTAGCTTATACAGGTGAGGATGACCTGTTAGGTGCCAGTTCTTCCAAGTCTTTTCAGACCACAGAGAGGGTGCCAGACATCTGATTCCTTGAAGCAGTTACCTTAGTTTTACTGTTTGTATACAACTATGCTAAAGCAGATAATATAAAATATTGCACATCCTTCTTCACCTCAAGAAGGCTCGTGATATGTCTGAATGCAGGGCATGCAAAACATTTCACAAGTAAGCCTTTATGTTACAACAATATGATTGTTTATAGGCCAAATATGAATATACTGTGTATACACACCTATACATATAAAAAAAAATTATTAATGAGACCAAGAAGATAAAAGTGTAAAAATTATAAACTTGCCAGGAGACATTTTCTTTTGAATACAATTTCTAAATGTAAGAATGAGGTATTGCATCAAAATCTTATTTAAATATAAATTTCAAAGAAAGCCAAACAAAACCCAAGTCCACCCTGACAGAGTACTGCTGCAAAACAGCAAACTATAAGAATCTTTACAAGGAGGGAATCACTCGATCATTAATAATGACTAGACTCAGCTTTCCCTCCCAAACTCTGACTGCAACAAAGGGCAGGCATGCAGGCAGGCAAGCAGTTCACACTTCACAATTTCTCCTACATTTGCACATGCACCAGCAGAAGAAAAATAATCTGTCCTTCCTCCAACTCACTTGTCTTTGCTTTGGTTATACACAGAGTGGGAGTTAGCAGAAGTGGTCAACGTGAGTCCATCCAGCTGCAAGGGACTCCCTCCTTACCCCCAATACAGGGAATGAAGTACTGTATGTCCTTTGGAAGGAAATCGGAAGATTTGTGAGAAGTCCTAGTCTACCAGAATAATCTCACCAGTTCAACCACTACAACATGTTAGCACTACATCCAGAGTTAAGAGCAAAAATCTTTGAATAAAATTTAAATTAATAAGCAAATTCATAGAGCCACTACCTTTTTACTTGGTCGAGACTTCAGTGTACACATGCCCAGATACCTGATTCCTTTCAATTCCATTCAGCTGCCTGTTCTTTCAGAGCTGCATCTTCATGGAGAGTGCAGATACATTTGAAAAAACTTATTTTAATCTACTATGATTTTACTTGCCTCACAAAAATTATTTGAAATTCATGTTGTACATATTGTACTGTTGACTGTACATCTCAACAACTGAATAAGACCCTGATATGCTCAGTACAGCCTAAATTCATAACAAAAACTCTTTCCTCCTTCATGAATCTATAATCTAGATAATAATTCTTTACACTCTTCACAAGACATTGGTGATCAACCAATGATCAGCAATATGTCATTGTTTCAGAAGTATTTCCAAAATTCCATTTGAACCTGCCTCAGCAATGAGCAAAATTAATGTGACCAATATACATATATGATTAAGAACTCAGAGCAGTAAGGTTATGCAAAGCTAAGGCAGCTCAGTTAGCATCCTGAAGATCTCTGAAAAGGCAAGAACCTTTCCTCAGGCAATCAGATTTGAGCAAGTTGGTGACTAGCCTGCACATGACAGGAGTTCCTCATTGTCTGCAGATATCTCACTATTGCCTGCAAAATTCCTGTCTCATCCATATCTCTTTATACAAAAGGTTTTGAATGTAACTGAGCACAAACAGGCTTAGAAGACTAAATCCAGAAGGGATATACAAAGAACAAGTGCAAAGAAAAGTACTTATCATCTCTATACATGTTTTTTTCTGTAATGATTCTTGTCATGAACCAGTGCAATAGCATTTACAGCAGTATAATTGTGACGTGCTAGCTCGTGGCAGCCTGATCTTCAGTGGAGAAATTCAAGTAACATGATCAGGACAGACAGATGGAGAAATGGCAGCTCCATTCTCAGCATCTCTACTCTTCGAAGTCATTCCTGTCTGTAACTGTTTCTGAGGTGGCTGCAGGAAAATAATACCACTGGGATACTACTGGCATGTTGTAATCTGAGTGTAATGCTGGATATGCCAAAAATTTCACAGCCTGATCCTTGTACCTGACAGTCAGGAGAGTGAATCCGTAGTGTTTCTAGTGCTGGGTCTCTGATTCAGTCAATTTGCAGTTCGACACAAGAATGAGGGAAAGCCACTCAGTGATGAGCAGCAGTAAGAACAACTTCAGTCCAGGCAGGGAGGCGCTCTGCTCCTTCCAGAAGCCATCACTGCCCTCTCTGCAGCTTTATCCTACCCAGCACATCTTTTTTATTATTATTATTATTTCCTTTCTCTTTTCTTTATCCTTCCCTCCTCTCCTCTCCTCTCCTCTCCTCTCCTTTCTTGATTGTTTTCTTAAGGAGACCTCATGCCATGCATGAGGAGTCAATGTATGTGGACACAGGGTCACTGCACTGTGTCCTGCTTGTGTCTCACAACTTCAAGGCACTGTAGTAGCTGAAGTAGCAGAGCTACTTCAGCATAAGCTATTGCACTGTAGTTGAATACTTTTTTTTTTTTAAACTTAAACATTAGCTTTCCTTTTCAGTGTATTTATTTTCTTATGACATCTAGCTGAAATACTTTTGCTCTGCTGTCAATCTGAACCACAACTGCACTACCCTGGGCATAGCCAATAAACCTGGCAGTGTAATATCTAGATACTGGTAAGGTAAGACTTATCTTGCTGTGAAGAAATAAGAGGTTATTGGCAATTAAATTGCTATCTGCAATTACATTCTATGAAGACTTTCCAGCAACAACAGGAAATGTGATATCTCAGTCTTTGCTTTACTAAATCTGGAGGGACAGGACAAGAGGAGCATACCTGGTGAGTAACCTAGCAAGCAACATTTCTGTTAAGGAATGATTAACTCAGCCCAAGGAGACAGAGGCCAAAGGAGACTGAGATGCCTTCAGTGTTCAACTGTCACAAGATACTTAGCAATCCCCTATCTCCTAACCCACACATTACTAATTATTTTTTGTACTAAGTCACCAAACAACACTAATTCATGCCCAATTTTAACATTTTAAAATTATAGTTATTTACAGAGTAATACATTTGAGTATGATAGTGCCAATGCCTAAAACCTGGAATTTAGAAAAATGCAGAGCTTCCAGAGCCATTTAATAAGTGGTTTTATTAATTAGCAACATTACCTCTATATTGCTTGACTTGTGGCTTTATACACTAAAAAACAGCAGGACAAGATTACAGAAAATAGTCATGATAACATAAGTTGTATCTAGATTAACGTTTTAGGTTGGCACAGTTCTGTTTTGAAATCATGGCATCATTTGTCACTCAGTGGTTTGGACATATAGCAATAGTTAGAGAACCCAGAAGCTTACTTGTCAATCAACAGCCCCAATGAGAGACACCAGAGGTCTGAACTGATGAGTAGATGAAGCTGCTCTGACTCCCCAGCACACATGGAACATCCTCACATGAGCAGGGTGCACTTGAACTTCCAAGGGCAGATAAAACATCCTCCAGAGCCACCCCACATCCAAAAACACCCTCTGTGCTCCTTCCTGTCAGTCTGAATTCTCCTGAGCTGATGGGCAAGTGGCCACAGCAGCAAAGCCTCCATAAAGACATATAGGACAGAAGCCTCAGCACCAATTGTTTTGATCAGATTACTGAGAACATCAATGAAAGGGTAAAAATTCCCAAAAGAAAAAAAAATATTACATACCTTTCAGCAAAATCAGCGGGCAGTCAGTCAGCTCAGAGTACCGACAATACACAGACACTGACAAGCAGGAAAAAAAAAGATAGATGGCAGTGTTCAGCTCCACAAGGCTTTTCATAGATCTTGAGATGTTCAGCACTTTCCCAAGACTTTGATTCTCAGCACTCTGTTATTACCTCAGAGTCTCTGGTTTCATTAGAAAAAACATAAACTTTAGGTTTCAGGAGTTCAGAGAACAACTTAATAACTTTAACTGTAGTGTCTTGAAAACAAAGTCTCATTAATAGGCACCTTTGCCTTCATTTCTTTAATGCTTTAAGCCAGCATTTTCTAATTATTTTCTCTAATGACAGTGATCTAAAGTAACCTGTGCTAGACTTGATTTTGACAGAAAATTGAACTGACACCAACAGTAAGTGCCTGTTCATGCTTCTACATCTGTATTTATTGGTATGTTTTTTATATATACGTAGCATGTAAAATTTGGCAGCAGGCACACAGTAGCACACCATTGATGTAACAAATAATTTTAGCTTTGTTTCAACACTAATGCTGTTTAGTGAGAAATTAGCAACATTTAAAATTCTTTCAGAAATACATTTTGAATTCAAACCAAACCATCCAAATTTACTCCCAAATGAAACTGAGCTGTGCAGAAAATTCTAGTACTGTTTATTTGAACTTTGTTTTCTAAAATATGACCTGTTGATGGTTCGTTCATTACTGATATTACGCAATTTATGAGAATTTAAAAAGTTCTCAGCTTTTATCTGGAAAGTTAAAGCCATTAGATCCATAATTAATATGTGGTTGGGAAAAGAGTTTGCTTACTCTCATTCCCTCTCTCGCATATGTGTGAGTCATATGAATCTCATATATTGTCTATTAACTCATCTAAAACATTATCAATTGTCAAACTGAAATGATTTCTAGAGTGCAGGCTACTGAGGCTTAGTTATGCCTATATTGATCTATACTTAGCTTAAAAATAGAAACAAGCTAGTTTGTATGTTTTACTTATATTATCTTTTTTATATGGATGAATTGATCGGAATTTATGTAATCTCATAATATAAAAACATGATATTTTAAATGCAATGGAAAACACAATTAGCTTAAAGGGAAAAAGATCCTTTCTTAATTGGGTAGTTCACATCAGAGCCAGATGTTGCTATTAAAATGCATTCAATAGGTACCTTGTTTGTCTTTGAATATAAAAAAGAATCTATAGTGACCATTCTCTGTGAGTCATACATTATTTTTTATGAAATAAATGGCTTGTGTAGTTCAACTGACTGTGTTTTTCATTTTACAAACCTGTTCGTATAAAAATAAGATATCACATTTTCCCCAAATCCAATATGAGCCAAACTGGAGTCATGTGAGCCTCAGGCAATGCAATGCCTCCATCTGACTGCTTTCCTTTCTTTGTAGGAGACAAGCAACCTCTGGTACAGCACTGAACCACAATCCAGCACCTACCTGGCCCAGTACTTAGTCCTGAGCTATTCTGTGCATTTAGGTAAGAGCACAGATGGATAACAGTGCCTCTGAATTTATCCCCAGGAGGTGAATTAATGCAGTGTACAAGAGGCGGGGAGATCTCAAAACATGTAACATGACCTAAACATTGCAGAAATTGGTCTGAGATGGCTGCATACACTCTCATGCAATTATATTTCATCTAAGAAAGATTTTCTGATATTTTTGCTGTCTTCAGTGTTAGCTCTGTATGAAGATATTACTGAAGGAGAAAAGATCTAGTACTGATGCTTGACTAACAAGCAAGTGCCTTAAAATCTTGGTATCCTTCACTCCTGCTAGCTCTGTTGTGCTCAGTCCACACAGGAAAGAGCACAGAAGGATCTCATCTAAAGATAAAACAGAATTTTTCATGCTGAGTGCAATTAGGTTTTTTTCTGGGAAATTTAATCAAGAATGATGCAGTCATTTCTAATATTGAGAGCAGCTGCAGTATACAGCTTTACCTACGTGAAGCCTGGCAGTCATACCATAAACCTCTCCTGACCTCATGCTTCCAAGGCAGCAGCTGACATTGGTCAGAAAAGTTAATCATACTCCTCACACTAAATTTTATCAAACCTGTGAAAATTTGTGCAGATTCAGCCAAGCAATACATCTCTGGAAAAACTCCAGTCCAAGGACTTCTTTGCTCAATTTCCTGTCTCTAACAGGGACCAGCGACTTAAGAAGGAATATCAGAAAAGGACAAGTGTGTGGTACTCTTCCCTTGGCATGCATCCAAGCCCTGGCCAAGACATTGAGTTTGTACTCGGAAAATGATCTTGATCTACTCTTGATGTCTGAAAAGCAATCACACATACTTTGGGTGCACATCTAAGGTCTTGCAAAGGTTGAGAGAACAAAAAACGCGTGGGAATATACATATGCATATTTTGAATTTGGACAACTTGAAGTAGCTAAACCAGAATCCAGACATGTAATGAATAGAGAATGGGGAAATAAAGAAAAAAATTAAATATAATGTTCCCATGGGATCATTTATCACATAGTTAAAGAGAATATTATCATATTTTTTTCACAAGAAAACAAATACAGTTTCTATGTACAAATTGTTAGTTGCCATCATGCAATTAATAGGTGAACAGTAATAGTGTTTTTCAATAAAGAAGCTTGGTTACTGACTGGAAATTAATACAAAAGCATGAAAGTGTCTATGAATTAAAGAAGCTTGTGGTTTTAAGAAAATATTTTGTTCCTTGGTAATTAATAATGGCTGTATAGTTTTTAAAAAGTTAGAAGAATATTTAATAGTGTCTTAATAGAAAGTACTGATTCTAATCTATGAATTCCCCTAGTGTTTTAAAATTGAAATGATAGATATATATACTTTTTAATGAAAGAATGAAAGCTCAGAATTTCTTTCTCTAAATCTTTGTCGTGATTTTGTCCTGATGTGAGAGGATATAAGACAACATCTCTGCTGTTTTCCTTTAAACTCCAAATAAGGGTCTGATCCATTTCCTGTATAAAAGTATATGATGACAGTATACATATAACAACTATATGGAACAAATTATAATTAAATGAAAGGGATAACTCTATAGTTCCATACTGTTGACGTGTTTTCTCATTTTGTAAATGAATGCTGTCTTTTAAAGATTTAATAAAATGTATGGATCACCTTTTTAATACAGACGAAAGAAATGCCTCCATGTACTGAGGTCAGCTATGCCTTGCAGGCTTATAGAAATCAATGTAACAGTAGTAATGAAAGGTTATGATTTAGATGAAGCCTAGCTATATAATAAGTTAAAATCCAATAATGAAAACTTGAGAAGTGCTCAAGATAAACCCAATAGTTATAAATCTAACTAATAAAAAAGTCCTTCCCAAGTAGCTTCTTCAACATTAAAAAAATTAATGTAAATTTTACATTTGAGATAAATTCTTAAGTCTTCTCAGAGAGATAACTAAATTATGAACTTATTAAAAGGCCATCTGAGCCTCATATCCATGCATGACTGCATATTTTAACTGGAATTAAAAATGGTCATCTGATCTCATTTTCAGTAAATAAGTTGAAATACATTTTCTTGGTTAAAGTAGCGCCCACTAATGTTGCTCCAGATAAGGGTCTGTCAGCATTTTCATTAAGCAGTCCTATTTTTAGAGATTCAATGCAAGTTGGCTGTCAAATCCAGTTCATGGTTGAAGTAAGAAATACTGTGACTCAGACCAGTGAATGTGCCTTAATACAAGAGAAGACATCTTGTGTTTGACAGAATTTAAGAGATGCAAGCTAAATATTTTTAAAGCAAAGGTTAGCGACAGAGAAGACTTTTAAACTCGGATAGGTTTGAGGATACTGGGGTCAAGTTATAACCTAACTTAATAACTATATCTTATGACAATACTTCTGTATAGTATTATTATAGTTCTCATTTAATAAAGATCTTAATCATGTTAATCATGTTGGCAGATTAAATGTACAAATATTCCTTGCATGCTTACGGCAGGTGAAGTATTAAG
Source organism: Pavo muticus (assembly GCA_016647715.1). Classification (NCBI taxonomy): domain Eukaryota; kingdom Metazoa; phylum Chordata; class Aves; order Galliformes; family Phasianidae; genus Pavo; species Pavo muticus. Next base: position 1,130,708 of record JACDJE010000030.1, on the reverse strand, counting down.
GTCTGAACAGTGGGCCTTGAACCAAAGTTGACCTTCAGATGAATCTCACAACCAAGCTTTATATATCATCAGTATCTGATCATTAGCAAAATATGTCCCTTAGGCAAAACATTTTATTAGCAAGAGATGTAGCTTAGATAAAGCGTTATGAGAATGTACTAATCTTTCCTTATTTAGAAGCACAGTGTCAAGGCCTACTAGTACACAAACTTCCTTGGTTCCTCCTTGAGCCCTGTCCAGGCTTGAGGTGGAATCCAAAGGGAGAATGAAACCAGATGTTTCCACCTGATTGTCACATAAACTTGTTTATTCAACAGTATAAAAGCTGGAACATCTTGTAGCAAAGTTGGAGACCTCACCTATAAATGGATGCACTGTGGAGGACTCCCCAGTTTCTGGGAAAATCTCTCCAAATCTTCACTGCTACTGGAGCTCTCCAGTGATGGTGGATCTGGATGATGGTACAGTATTAGGGCAACTGGTGAAATATCTTTCTTAATCACTATCGCTTTCCCCATGTAGTAATGGTTAGGTGCATTGCCTTGTTCTGTTTTATTCATTCTTTATCATTTCATTATTTTCTCATTGCTTTAAATGTAAGTAAAGGCACTGATTTAACTTGGTGTCTGTGACCTCTGTGCTGATCCCGTGCACTGGCAAAACAGCCAGTCATGCATATAAACAATTGACTGGATCCGAGAAAGAATCTCAAAGGCACTTTGGAGTGCAGATACCAAGGATGATAAACAGGGGAAATAGATCCTCAAAGCTCTGTGATTAGTAAGGAGCTATCTATGCCTAAGAATTGAGCTGCTTGGCTACAGTGTTTGATTGACTCTCAATATCTTCCTCCAAATGGGATCCTGTGCAACTCCCATCTTGCAAATACATCCACAAAAGACAGCAAGAAAATGTTATTTGAGTGGTCAGCCAGACTACATGCTGCCCTGGGAGTGGCTTTCTAATCTTCTACCAAAATCAAGCAAAGTAGGATATAAACTGAGGTCTTTTATCACTGCTCTAACTCACACAATGGCAACATATTCACAGGTCTTTGTCAGAGATAAATACAGAAGGAAAGTTAGAGAGGCTTACTGACTTTCCTATCTAGTACTACAACCAAATCTCTTTATTTCACCTTCTTCAAGTGTCTTTTGTCACATACAAAGACACTTCGCAAGCATGTTGGGCATCAGGTCAGGGGCAAAACAGTATTAGTCGTCAATATATACAAAAAATACCTAGGATTAATAGGAATATCATTCCTGTAAAATGGCTTTGTGTGGTATTTTCACCCTGATTGCTAGCTAAGCTCAACCACACCACTCTGTTACTACCCGTCCTCAAATGAACAGAGGGAGAAAATATGATGAAAGAAAAATCTCATGGGTTGAGATAAGGACAAGGAGATTGCTCACCTAATCACCATCACATGCAAAACAGACTCTCTGGAGGGAGATGCAAAAAGACAAATGAGAATCTGAGATAAACCCACTATAAGGCTTTGAGTGAGATCATTTTCTTCAGGTGAGCAAGATCAGACTGCTTCTACCTGCAGAGTGTTCACAGGGAGATGCCGAAGACTGGGCTGAAGGAGATGTCTCCTCACACAACTCTTTCTGAGTGGTATTCCCTTCAGAGAAGTAGGTCCCCGTACTTCAGGGACCAGCTCTTTGTGAGGGCTGCCCTTGAAAGTGGGGAGACTTGTGTACCTCCTCTCTCAGACCTCAGAGAAAATGCCATCAACTGCTATGAGCTACAGGCTCATAGGCCCAGTTCTAGCTCTGTAGTTCACATTAAGCAGAAAATGTATTAAAAGCGCAAGGACCTGGAAGAACACTGATGTCTGAAAGTTTATCATTTAGCACCCTGAACACGGGTTAATGATGTAAAAGATCCATCCATATCATTATTTTTACTTTGTACAGACTTGGTCCTACATGTACGTTAACCCACAAATTATTGTGAGAATACATGACAGACTCCTTCTGGGAACTCTGGTGGGAGATCTCATTTTTTGTGTCTATGTCAAGCAATGAAAGGTCCAATTTCAAAAAGATAAGAGCATATTTGGGCTTAATTATAGATGCTAGGACACAGTAAGATAAAAATTACAGTGCCTGCAGAGAAGCAAAGATTACAGTTAGAAACATAAATATCCAAACTCCAACTTAAAGCCTTCCTTGGATACCTATCACTTGCTCCTTTAGTATAATCGGTCCTTTATCAAGAGTACTCAAGTGATATAATCACTGCAATGGATATAAATGAACCCTTCATTTTCAGTATTCACATTGCATTCTGTGGTAATGATTTAGATCCAAATTCTATTTAGAGCTAGTGAGAATATCTTTTATGAAGAAGTCATTGTAAATTTTGGCAATTATTGTATCACTTATTCAGAGGCCTTTATTAAGCCAGCTCTATAAATGGCTAAACAACATAATCTGAATAACATCCATCGCAGATTTTTGCTTTTTTTTTTTCAATGGCTAATATCTATCTTGACATTTGCTAGTTGCTCAAATAGCCCTTATTCTCAGACATGTAGATACTCCACTACTAATACTACATCTGGAATATGCTGAAAGTCCAAGTCATAAGTATCCAAGACTTCATTTTCATGGAATACATCGGCATTATAGTGTAAAATGCCTACTAAGTTTAATAACAACTGAGCTGCTAAATTCACATTCCTGTGTGATCTCCCTGAGTACATAACAGAGAAGAATCCATTGTAGTGAATCCAGTGTTAATCATCATTCTCACGCTTTTTCATGTTGGATCTCAGTGATTCCTCTTAGCTCTGTATCTCACGCACCAGATTGAATAGCCTGTGTTTAATACCACCACCAAATAAAGTCCCCATATACCCTCCTCCTGGACTAGATAGCTATGAAATGTGCTGTGGGCTGTATCACCTTCCTTGTTTTGAAAATTTAGAGGCAAATGCTTAAAGAATGCTGTGATTCAGTTGGGTGTTTTGACTATCAATAAGATGGAGCACACTGGTGCCATGATTTATCATACTTTGAGGAGTGCTGAGACTGAACTGTGTATTTCTAAAGTTAAAAGTGATATAACATCAGCCAGCTCTTCATTTACCAGGAGAGAAATGCAGCACCATCCTTCACAGGTTTACCGGTGCTTCGCATAGTAATCATGCGAATTAGCACATACCTAAACACTAAGAGTAAAACTCAGTTTCCTTATTCACAGCAATGGTAAATGTTAAGGAATGCTGTTATTTTTCACAAACATGCAGGGTAATAGCCTTTGCAGAATTTCCTGCTGCCCACTTTGTGGAAGAGCGCTGGTACGTCCTTGGTTGCTGCTCCTGAAGGAGGCTTCAGTGTGTGGGGGACAGCAGTAGTAGCCCAGGAACTGCCTTTCCTTAAAGCATGCTGATCAGCAGCTCTGATTTTCTGATGTTTTTCCTCCAGAACGTGTCTTGTCGTGCTGTGTCTTCACTTCCCACTGAGAGGAGGTACCCAAACCTGACCTAGCTTTGGCTCAGCATCTTTTAGACAGCAAAATTCAGGTTTGCTCAGTACTAGAAGTCTTCAAAAGAAATCAGGACTGACACATTCTCAGCTACATAACTAAACAGTGTTTAGTGTATTCAGCAGAGAGAGGTTATTTTTACTGGATCCATAGATTGATTTCCATGGGAATTCTATACCGACGAGGTGAAATTCTTGTTGTAGCAGATAAAGAATAAAGGCTGTGAGCTGTTTATCTTGCTGCTGGTGTTTCCTATCTGTAAATACACCAAGCATCTGCTAGCTGGTGAATTTCAATCAAAGCTAGCTTAGGGTCAGGTTCTAAAAGTAATAGATGTGGTTACTCATTGCAGGTCTGTATTACAAGCTACTGCTTGGTATTTTAATGTCCACATTCCACATGAACATAAATTAAATGTAAACCTTACTGTGCTCAATTTGAATCAGAAAACTGACATAACTTACAAAGCAGAAATTGTGGTGGAAGCAGGCACAGAGCAAACGAATACAATGTTTTTACCTCTTTTTCTTTATCTTTGGAATTTAAAATTTTAAAACATTTTAATTTAATCAACACAAAAACTTTAAACTCTGCATAATTCCTGAGGGATAGGAAAAATTCCTTTTCACCTGTTCTAATCTGTTGGGTCTGACTGCATTTGAGAAATTCTTAATTCTATGCATCAAGCAGTTTATAACCTGAAATCATTTGAATATGTTCTACAATTTTTTAACAAGAACTTGCATTTGTCAGAATTTTGGGTGCCAGGGTCATCCCTGAGCATGTGATGCTCCCAAGCAGCCAGCATTTGTCGGGAAGACTCCTGAGTAGGCAGAAAAGAGAAGCCATTATCTGACCAGTGATCATCACTACACTTGCCCCAGCCCAGCTATAGGGTTTAGAATCTGAGGGAAAAGGAATGGGTGTGGATATGGCGGTGGTTAAGGAGCTGTGCATTATGTGTGCATATGTGAATTAAGATATTTTGCTCTCTTGATTCAACTTGTTTAATGGTGTCCGTTAAAAATCATATTAAAGAAAAAACTATAGCAAATGACTTTTCAGAAATCAAACACTGTCTAAAAAAACCCATTTTTTTTTCATTTTTTCATTGTTTTCAAGAAGTCCTTGCTTGTGGGGCAGATAGGAAGACTGGGTCATTTTACAAGGGTACTATCCCTGCTCCATATGCAGTTATCAGAAATTAAATCTTCACAAATGAACACTGAAGGTAGCACTGTGCAGGGCCTGAATGCCTGAAATCTGAAGACCCAAATGAATTAATTTGTCTCTGTAAGGATTTCAGTGAAAAACACAGTTTTTAATATTGTACCACAATAAGGCTTTTGTGTCACTTTGGAGACACAGAAGCTAGAAAGGGATTTTAAGAGATCACCTAGCCTGTCCACCATGCAGGGCCAGTTGCAGCTATGCAATTCAGCTCAGTGATGGATTGGGTGCCACTCAGATGTCATGGCATTTTTGTGATCACTGCACCTATGCCAACCCATGCTCTCCAATACAGCTTCTGGAATAGTTTTGGAGACCCAGCATGCCAGGGCCAGCAGCCACACTACTACAGGTACCCAGAGTGTTTTGGAGGCTGAGACACCTCCAAGTGGAGGCATGGAGATACCTCTTTCATACCTGCAAGCCTTGCTGTCCAAGAGCATCTCACCAGGATTGTTTTATCCAAACAGAAATGGCTGAAGTGTGACACAATATCCCATCTCCAGGTTTTCCAGACTAAGTCCTAAAATATGTAAATCCTCTCTTTTGGCCTGAACTATGTCTCATATCAAGAAACTAGGAAGCATTAAGTAAGAAGTGTATAACGTACCAGATTTATTGAAAAAAGCATTTTTTGCAGTAAGCACAGTAAAATTCTTGAGCACGTTTCCCAGTAATGTTGTGGAATCTCCATCCATGGAATTTCAAAACCCAACTGGACACAGCCATGAGTATCCTACTGCAGCTGGCCCCACTTGGACAGGGTTCGGGCACAGGTGCCCACCTGCCTCCTCCACTCTGTGGCTCTGCCCTACAGTTAGCACCAACCAGGAAACAGAAGTGGGGACAAAGGCATTAAAGATGTGATCTCTTTGTTGACTAAAACTATTTTAAAATGTTTTACACTGAAATAGCTAGGTCAGTGTCACTGCTAGCGGAGAGCACAGAATGCTCTGAGAATGCGATCTATAGCAGTCCCTGTGCTTTATTCAGTATTTTAAATTATATTGATAGGCCAATGACAGTTCTGTGATATTAGAAAATTGTAATAAATTAGAACTAAAAAGTTATTTGTCGTGATGATTAACATGATTCAAATACACAAGCAAACTCATGGATAGAAATAAATACTCATATAAAAAAAAATCATCTCTGTTATCAAGATAACATAATTTCAGAAGTTCACAAATGCTGGAAAATAAATGATCAGTAACTAACGGAATTTTAAAAATCTTCTTTTCTCTTGTTAATTAATCTGTGGCTTACGAGTCAATTCAATTCAAAGACTGTCAATTTTTTTAGCTTCAACTGATTTACGATACATTTTTTGACCTCACTTTATATGGAAAACCACTTTGTAAAGAAGAATTTTGCTGTAAAAAGCCTAGAATTATCTAACAAAGCTCAGTATCAGAAAACTGTTATTTAATCAAACTCCTACATCAGGCATAGCCTATCTTTTCCCCTAGGAAAAGGATGTCACATTATTAGTACTATATGGCACATAAGATATGAATAAAACTTGTGCTTGGTTAACAAAACCATCACACTACCTGTGCTTATCTATGTAGGGAGAAACTTTTAAAAGAAAGCATGAAATTGTACTCCATGATTTTCATGCCAGGAGCTGCGTTGTCACACAGCATTTTTTAATAATTAGGTTGCCTTGATTTTGCGCATTAGTATTTTTCAGTAAGAAATAACCTGGACATAAAATGTGTGGGGTTGACCTCACTTTGGCAATATTCCATCAGTGTAAGTATTATATTTTAGACTACGAGGATTGCACGCGAATAATGTGACATAAACTTTAGAAAAAAAAGTGTAAAAAATGTCTTGCCTGGTTTCTGATGTTGACTGTTCTTTGTTTACTTGGAAAGAAACCTGTCAGCTGTGCTCCTGAAAATCACTTGGCTCCAAGCTATTATAAATATCTGCAATTGGTCAAAAATGTTTATCAAAATTGATAGAATAGGAAAACAAACAAACTCATGCTGTATAGCTGTTTCAGTGGAAAACAAATAGGAGAGAAAACATTTGAAGTGGAAGGAAATTTAATAGTTGTTTAAATCTCTCCTAATAAACATTTTCCTTAATACTATATAACTGTAAAAGTGTAAAAAAANAAAAAAAAAAAAACCATAAAAATACAGATCCCTTTCTAGACATTTTCTTTAAATTTAAGTAATCAAATTTTGCATGCTAAGTTTTTTGAAACTCCTCATCATGGGAAATACTGAAAATAATTTTAATCATAGACTTCTATTATGTAATGAAAAGATGCTTCAGAATAGCAAGACTTGTTTACAACTCATCAGTTCAGTGTTACAACCAGCACTTCTCTCAGATAAATACACCCAATATGGAGAAAAAGGGTAGAGTACCATTTACTGATTTCTTCAGCCAGCTAATGAAGATTGGAAAATGAAGCATGAAGTAACATGTTTATGTTCTTCACAGGCAAAGCAGCCAGAAGGAGAAATGGAGCAGTATGCTGGACTTCCTGCAGCTTGCTGCTGTTCTGTTGAGGCTTTCATCATCGGTGATTATACATTTCCTCTCAATTCTTGGTCCATGCATTTTTCTGAGGCAGGTTGAGGCTCTCTTGGCAATTAAACAATATCTGATTTGTTTACAGTAAGAAGGACAAGAGGGAACAACTACATATCAGATCCAGACAGCCAGGAAGTTTTTGTTGCCTGCAACTTCAATTCTCTGTGTAAGAACACCTCACTAGGCATCTTTGAAGTCATGTGAACAGAAGTTCTCTACTTCTGTTTTCTCACTTTAAATCTATCTATGTACATAAAATTAAATTAAGTAGATAGTCATATGCTTTTCTGACCTGAGATCTCAGTTAAAAACAATCAAAAATATAAGCCTTAAGAATATTTTAAAATCTTGCTGTATCCATGGCAACATGATGGATGGGATCATTTTCAATACATAACTGTTTCCCCAAATGTATTAATACACATGCTTACTAGAAATGCATCTTCGGTCTTTTTTACCAAAGTTTCTAATCACTGTACTTTTCAGGCCATAGACCCTCAACACAGAATGCGAACATCTGCTTTACTTCTCTGTTTATGGGAAATTCCATTTCAGTATCCTCTTCAGACTACTCACTCATTTGTTGAATTAATAAATAAATAAATGATACTTATTTTTAATATATTTTATGTGTATAATCTGTGATTTGTTTAATAATGTTTATATACCTCAGCCTAATTAGTCACTATCTTAAGAGTTTCCTTCATTCCGGTATTGCAGGAAAGAAGCAATTCATAATCGTGGTTTTTAAAAACCATATTAAAAATATAAATGAAAAAAAGTACACTGGCATGTAAAGTAACACTAAAATTCATCAGTGCTTAGAGTCATACACTCATTGCTCACTGTTATTAATATACAGAGGTTCTATTTTTGTTAAATAGACTCAAGTCAAATATTCTTTTCATTACAATGCTCTGGAGCAATAGAAGATGTTCAGGAAACAGGATTAGAATAATAGAAAAAAAAACATAGGAGTGCAGTGTACTGAGTCTTCATTTGTCATAATCAAGTACTCGAAAAGCAGAAAAGGGAATGAATTTTTCCTAGAGAAGTGTCCTGCCCTTAGACAATTTCACAAGCCAAATATCCATCTCATACTTTTTCCATGCATGATACACCTTACTAACAAGAACTGCAAATACAGATATGGCAGTCGTTAAGATATTTTCAAGATATATGTCCAAAAGCACTTAGGTTTCTTACCTTCAATATGCTCATCAGAAAACTGTTGTGACAACCCACCCTTCTTATGACCAGAAACAAGTCGCTAATTTCCATCCAGAGCATAACTCATAGCCAATTAATGCTACTCAGTCTTGAGACTACTTTAACTTAAAGAGCTTTTCTTCACCTCTGGTGTCTGCTATCTTTACATATTTACAGGCACAACCACTCACTTTTCTCCCCAGTTGGGATAGAGACAGGACTGGAAATGTAGAAGTGCGAGATCTCATGAGAAAAAAAGACAGTTTACCAGGTAAACCTTTTATCATCCACTGTCAGCTTTTATTGCTAAGCACAATGCCATATGGTATGGAAATATCTCTTTGGCCAGTTGGGTCAGTGGATGTGTCTTCAGACCCAGCCTCCTCACTGGCAGGGCAGCCCAAGCAGCAGAAAAGTCCTTGACCTAGTGTAAGTGTTGCTCTGTAGCAACTAAAACCAAGAGTGCGCTATCACCACTGTTGACATAAAAATTTCAAAAACAGCATCATGCAAGTTCCTATGAAGAAAATTATCTCTATTCTGGCCAAAACCAAGACATTTGGCTAGTGGGCAAAATAACTTAGCATGTGATAACAAGAACTCATGCCTTTATATAATTCGTTAGCCACCTTATGATAGCTGCTATAATCTTTCTCCTTGATAAGTTCAAGGCAACTCATGTTTCAGTGAGAGTGAAGGAAAACTACTTTGAATTTAACATTAGGCAAGAGCGGGCAGGCAAATACTTAGCACAAACTACTTCAGTATAACTAGAAAAGCACTGCTCCTTCCAAATTTGCAGTAACTCACACATCCATATACTGAGAGTCCTCTTTCAAGGTAGCCTACCACAGCACCTATTTGGTTTAAAATATTTAAAGATAATTTCATGTACTTACTTGAACATACTATAAGAAAAGTTTTTCTGACCACTTCAATAATGCTTTTGTGCTTTTCTATCATTGCTGGAAATACATTGGATGTACTTTCTTGATGGTTATAGATATTCTGTAGTTAATTTAAATATGCAAATTTGCTCCTCTTTTCTCATGTGCAACTGCCATATTCCCATTGATGGCAGTCCTTCTTATTAGTTCCCAAGTGCATGACCTTGCGCTTGGTACTACATGTTATCCTCCTGTTCCTATTATTCCAGTCCTCAAGGTCATCCAGCTCTTCCTGTATATTATTCTGATGCTCCTTTGTATTGATTACTGCTCTCAGCTTTGTATCATCAGCAGATTTCATCAGTGTACTGCTACTCTTGGTGCCAAGGTCACCAATAAAAACATTACATAATATTGGACTCAAGACCTATCCTTGAGGAATTACACTAGTTGCCCTCCTCCAGCAGCACTGTTCCCTTTTTTAACAGTCTTCCAGTTAGCCAGGTTTTTTCTTGCTTTACAGTTCTTGTACTGTGCTGCATCATCCCCAGCAGACTGTGTTTCAGACCAGTTGAATATATCCTTCAAGATTTTGCTCTCTTTTCTGTGTGCATAATTTTTGCTATGTCAATAGACCAAGTTAGTCTGGCATGATCTGTCATATGTAATCCCCCATTAAATTTTTATCTTATTTTCCATCTGCTTCTTTGTAGCTTTTCCTTCAAATGTTCTAAAGCTTTACAGACAGTTGTTATGAGACTGTCTAGTATATAGTAGAAGAAGTACATATAACTGTGAACCATCTTGTAAATAGTAGCAAATGCGAAACTCTGCATATATTTTTTAGATATTAGGGTGATGGAACAGCTCATCCTGGAGGCCATCTCTAAGCATGTAGAAGGCAAGGTGATCAGGAGTAGTCAGTGTGGATTCATCAAAGGGAAATCATGCTTAACCAACCTGATTGCCTTCCATGCTGGCACAACTGGCTGGATAAATGAGGAGAGAGAAGTGGATGTTGTCTTCCGGAACTTCAGCAAGGCTTTTGACACCATCTCCCATGATATCCTCACAAGTAAGCTCAGGAAGCACAGGCTGAACAAGTTGATGGTGAAGTGAATTGAGAAGTGGCTAAATGTCAGGTCTCAGAAAGTTATGATCAGCTGTGCAGAGTCTATTTGGAGACTTGAAGCTAGCAGTGTCCCCTGGAGGTCAATACTGAGTGCGGTGTAATTCAGTAATTACTTGGATGAAGGGATAGAGTACCTTCTCAGGACGTCTGATGATACAGTGTTGTGAGAAGTGCCTCATACACCAGAGCACTGTGCTGCCACTTAGAAAGATCTCCACAGGCTGGAGAGTCGGTGAGAGAGGAACCTCTTGAAATTCAACCAAGGCAAGTGCAGGATTCTGCACCAGGGGAGGAGTAACTCCATGCACCGCTACAGGCTGAGGGCTTATCTGCTGGGAATGAGCTCTGATTGAGAAGGACCCATGGATCCTGGTAGAAAAGAGCATGAGCCAGCAGTGTGTCCTTGTGGCCAAGAAGGCCAGTGGTATCCTAGGCTACATTTGGAAGAACATGGCCAGCAGGTTGCAGGTGGTAGTCCTTCACTCAGCCCTGGTGGGGCCTCACCTGCAATGCTGCATCCAGTTCTGGTGTCCCCAGTACAAGAGAAGTGGAACTACTGGAGAGAGCCCAGCAGAGGGCTACTAAAATGATGAAGGGATTGGAGCATCTTTCATATGAGGAAAGGCTAAGGTAACCAGACCTGTTCAGCCTGGAGAAGGGAAAGCTTGATGTGTTTCAGTATCTGAAGGAAATGTGTCAAGAGGATGGGAGCAGACTCTTCACAGTTGTGCCCAGCAATAGGATGAGAGGCAACAAGCACAAACAGAAACATAGGAAGTTCCCTCTGGACATTAGGAAAAACCTCGTTATTGTGAGGGTGACAGAGCACTGGAACAAGCTGATCAGAGAGGTTATGGATTCCCCTTCCCCAGAGATATTCAAAAGCCATCTGGACACAATCCTGTGTATTATGCTCTAGAGAACACTGCTTGAGCATTACTCTATGCCTGATGGGCTTCCTCTAGCTTGTTCTTAATATTTGCTTTGTTATTTTGGTCACTTGGCCCTTAAAAAAAATTCTCACAAATTTATCAGATGCAGCGTTATAATCTTTTCATGTGCTCTAATAAAGAAAATCATTTTAAAACTTCTAGCCTTCTTACTTCTAGACAGAGCAAAAAATAAAACTCATTAATCATGTCCTGAAGAATGTCACTATTATAGATGCTGTGGAGAGTTGCCACAGTGGCAGTAAAATATTCATATTTTCAGAAAACCAATTACAAGGTACAGTAAATCACTTAAATGTGTTATTGGTGATATTCAGTAAGCAGTGAGAATTTCTTCCTATACACATAATTACCTGAGGCAACCACTTCTTTTCATGGCCAGTGAGGGGAAAATGATAGTTGATGCCGGAAAAAGGAACTTGTGTTTGTAGAGACAATTTTTGATATAAAAAAAAAGTCACAGTTTTTCACCCTTGACTTTAACAGGACCTGAATGCAGCCTTCATTTCAGTGGTTGGCAGAGAGCAAGCTTCAAAGATCCCTTTTAAAATCTCAGCAATAGCCTATAGAAAGTACAATTTGTTCACCCTGACCACTTCTATAGTTCCCCATCCATTTGGTCCACTCTTCTTGTGAAAACAGGACCAGTTAGATTTTCCTTCTCATTGAAAAAAAAAAAAGAAAAAAAGACTTATTCATTTTGTTCTGTCTCCAGTAGTGGTCCTTTATTCTCACTGATATTCCTCAACTTCAATATGAATATGAGTTTTTGGAAAAAAGTATTACGTCATCATTGCTCGATGTCTCAACTTTCTAAGTTCTAAATCTCTCTCACAGCTTTTCTTACATCAGTGCCGACAGGTCACTTATATTTGCCTAGGAGGATGCTGGATGTCATCTGTGACTTCTGTGACCACATTACATGCACGTGAGGAAACCTATGGTTATTGTCCCTTAGCCACTCCATTAGGTTCTCCTCTGCTTACTCATCTGCATGCCTGTTGCACATTGTTATAAGTCTGTACTGCTAGTTCTCCGGATCAGAGAGTAGCCTTTTCCTACGGTTTTGTATACTGTATTGGCAGAGACTTTAGGTCTTACCATACTATACTGAAATAATTGACAGGCATGTATTTTTAAACTGCTATATGAGACGAAACAATACTGGATACGTGGCAATGTAATTGTTGAGTAATGGTTGTGGATGCTTTCTTTGCCTGGATTCTGCTAATAGTTACTATGGAAATGTAGATTAAATACTTGGCAAGGTGTTTGACTATAAATACACCTGTAGATGTCAGCCACAGTGCCTACTTTTTAAAGCAGGAGAGTTTTGCATTAAATGTAAACGCAAGAAAGATTGAAACACAAAGCAGGAGACCTCCTGTCAGCTTGACTGAGCTGCTCTCTGGACAGCACTTTCAGGCTTCACTGAGAAGATAAGTTTGCTTTAGCAGAAAAGACAAAATCTTTCCCTTTTCTTTCCTTACCCTCCCCTTGTTTTATTCTTTCCTTTTTCATGTGTCCTCCTTTTCTCTTTCTTCTCCTTTCTTTCTTCATTGTTGTTGCTCTCTTTTTGGTTCATTTTTCTTCTGGGTGGCTTCCTTTGTTCTCTTTGACTTTTTTTTTCTCAAATATTTTTCCTTTACTCCCCATGTAGAACTTTAGTGGAGTTAACCCACAAAGTTGATAAGGTGGAGAACTACTTCTAAGCACATTTGTTGGAGTTTAATTGCTTTTGCTTGACACTCCCTCTAAATGTCCTTCCTATGCTAGATCTTCTTCCTTTGCCATTAGTGGCTTGGTCTTCCCACTTCCTCTCTTACCCTGCCAGTTCTCCCAGAAACAAAATGGATGTTTTAAAGTACCACTGACCTCCTCTCACTGTAGATTGATTATGCTGTGCTTTCCAGAAACGCGAGCCAACCTAGACAGTAATATTTGGTTACAACCAGGATGATTCTCTTGTGTTTATGCTGACATCAATTATAAATAATCCCACTGAAGTCAGTGCAGTGAGTCAACTCTTCATGTTGATATACATCTAAAATGAGAATCAGACTCCATATGTTTTTATATCTATTTTTTGTTAAATGCTTCTCATAGACCTCCTGCAATACAAATTCTACACACAGCAGCTTTAGTACCTATGGGTACAGTGCTTATTTATAAAAAATACCTAAAATCTAGTAACTAAATAAGGGCAAATTCTCTGATATACTTCTCCGTTGTTTTTCTAATCACTATGGCAAAGAAATACTATCATCACTATCTGGTGTAGCAGGGTACGTGACTTTGATGTTATATAGCAGGTGTCCAAAAGAGGAGTAACACCTGGCAGCACTCTTCTGACTGTTTCAGATTCTAAATCAGAAGATTGTGACATATTTATAACATTAATATAACATTATGTGTGGAGACACACACATAAATATAGTACAACTGGCTGGTATTTGCACTATTCACACACACATAATTTACCTTACCTTTACACCACACATGTGCTTTGTGCTGGTCTACAAGACTTGAAATATAACTATATACTTAATCACTCAACACTTAACTGCATGGATAGAAATCATGGCATCATACCTCCATTTGTTAAAATGAGTAAAAATTTGAAGAAAAATTTTCCTTCTGGTGTGTGTTTAGATATATTCACAAATATATGAGCAAATGCATGGACACATAAGCACATGCATTTTTACAAGGATTTTGTTGTTGGCTTTAGTGAAAGCAGCATTTTATCTATGCGAAGGTGAACTGGTGACAGACAAGAAATAAATTACATCTTGCCCTTTGACTACGCTGCCTATGCCTATGCCAATGCATCTCTCTTGGGAATGCCTCCAATGCAGCAAATCTTTGGGCCATCTGAAAGACGGCTGAAAGTGTTTTAAACCAGCCTCCAAGACAAATATTTTCTCTTTCCTTCAATATGGCAGAATTTCAACTTCCAAATAACATTGTACTTCATCCTAACAGGTGTAAGAAGTTCTTTTTGTACCTCCAGCCCCATCACAAATTTTTTTGCATTTTCTGCTGTGTAACTTTGAATCTTTGCTTTCAGAGCAGACAAGCAGACAGCATAATACACCAGACTATAACAGGAAGACATCAGTAGCTAATTCATAGTTAAATGTCTTGAGATTTGCAGATTAAAATGTCACTATTTTGCATTGAAAGTACTGGACTTCTTGTTCAAGTTTAACAAACTAATTCTTCAGAGAACAACTAAATCGCTATACTGTTTTTGAATTTGACACTCACTGCTGCTGCAGAAACAATTAAAATGAGCCTGCTGGAACAATTAAACATCAACAAATGAACAACTGTAATCCCTAAAACTTTCAAACATCAAAGATACATGCAATGTTATAACATCTTGCAAATATTTATCAGCATTTATACATACACAGAAAGTATATCCTATCATTTTAATGAAATGTCTAGAGAAATGCTGGCAGAATCGCTCATAATCAAAAACTAATGGGCATTCTATAACTGTTTCAATTTTAAGGTATAAAGCACTTTCTCTGGAGTTTGACAGTGAAAGTGTGTGTGTGTCAGAAAACATTTTTAACCTTCCACCTAATCTCAATTAGGTTTATAAAAAAATGGATACGCTCTTTATAGCAACTTCAAGATGAAAGGAAATTCCTATTGAATTGAAAAGTATGAAGCTACGTTTGAGTAGGCTTGAATATAAATTTTCACTGGACAGGAAGGCATTGGAGCCTGGGTGGCCCTGGAACTCACCAGGTAGTCTCTACATAGCTGAGGCAAATGATTCTGTGAGTTTATTCGATACATGTGCCGACTTGAAAGACGATGATTGACTGACCTCCACAACAAAGCATTTGACTGACCCTTACAGATACACTCCAGGTGGGAATTTTGGACAGTCTGTTCACCCAGACAGCTCCTGCTGTGCTTAGTCCAATTACTAGATGCTATTTTTATGCTCAGGACATGCTGATTAAATCTCTGGGTGGAGAAACTGACTGTCCTAGGGACTCCCCCAGGCAGTTTCTACTGTAGCACTGACCAAATTCTATATAGATTATTTTAAATAGTAGGTAGCACCTGTTCCTGCAGATGCAGAAATGATCATGCAGAACAAGACTGTGTATTTAGTTAAGATGGAACACTTTTTATGGTGAAATTCAAGATAATCAGCAGGAATGGATCACACATATGGTGCGGTGGTTTCATAGGACCACGGCCCAGCTGAGTTGGAACATTTCATAGAATTTCATTTGATAAACCTGAAGTTGTCACTGCAAGGGAGATTTGAGAGATTACTGTCACCCTTCTGGACAGCAACTGACCACACCATTTGAGAATCACAGAACCATAGAATCCTTAGAGTTGGAAGGCACCTTTAAATGTCATCTAGACCAACTCCCCTGCAATGAACAGGGACATGCACAACTAGGTCAGGTTGCCCAGGGCCTGATCCAGTCTCGCCTTGAAAGTTTCCAGGGATGGAGCATCAACCACATCTGTAGGTAACCTGTTCCAGTGCCTCACCACCCCCACTGTAAAACATTTTTTCCTTATATCCAATCTAAATCCTCCTCTTTGAGCTTGAAGCCATTTCCCCTTGTTCTATCACTACAAACCTCTTCTTTCCTGTAGCTCCCCTTTAGATATTGAAAGGCCACTATCAGGGCACATTGGAGCCTTCACTTCTCCAGGCTGAACAGTCCCAGCTCTCTCAGCCTCTTCTCGTAGGAGAGGTGTTCCATCCCTTGGATCATTTTTGTGGCCCTCCTCTGGACGCGCTCCACCAGGTGCATGTCTCTCCTGTACTGATGACTCCACACCTGGATACAGTACTCCAGGTGAGGCCTCACCAGTGCAGAGCAGAGGGGCAGGATCACCTCCCTCGACCTGCTGGCCACACTTCTTTTATTGCAGCCCAGGATACAGTTGGCTTTCTGGGCTGCAAGGACACACTGCTGGCTCATGTCCAGCTTCTCATCCACCAGTACCTCCAGGTCTTTTTTGGCAGACCTGTGCACAATCCTTTCATCCCCCGGTTTGTATTGGTAGTGATGGTTGCCTCGACCCAGATGCAAGATCTTGCACTTGGTTTTGTTGAACTTCATAAAGTTCACCTGGGCTCACTGCTCAAGCCTGTCTAGGTCACTCTGGATGGCATCCCATCCCTCTGGTGTGTTGACTGCACCCAACAGCTTGGTGTCATCAGCAAACTTGCTGAGGGTGCACTCAACCCTACTGTCGATGTCACTGATGAAGAATGCCTACAGTCTGAACCGGTACTTATAGTGCTTAAAACCACATCTTTTCTTACCTTACAGGTGGTATTTGCTCTGCCACGTTTTCAGACCTCACTGTATCTGCTTACTAATTTTGTAATAACTTTCACAGCTAAGAATATATATACAGAAATATCTCTTGGCAAAAAGAAGAATGTGCAGCAGTCTTCAAAGGAGTTTTAAATTCCACTAACATTAGAGCTCTGCAGGTAAACTTAAATGATCTGAAAGTGTTGTTTAAAATTAGCAAGAGGAAGCCCTTTAAGAAAGCAAACTATATATGGGAATGCAATGTCAGGAAGGCAAATAGCATGAAATCTTGAGATTTGCTGTAAACACTAATAATGAACAAGATTTTCTATTCTCTTTTTCATGGGAAATCAGGACAGTAAGTGCCAAGGATGGAACAGTGGACTGAGGGATGAGAGCTGGCAGAGATTAAAGGAGTTGCTCACTTTAAAAAGAGCAGAAGGGAATGTTAAGACAAAGAACAAATGAGATGGTTCCCCATAAATTCCTGACTGTAGAACAGTCTGACGCTGGGATTCCAAAAGCATCATCACAAAAAAAAGTAGGAAAGTTCATATGTCCATCACTAATAGAGATACAGGTAAACATACTTTGTAAACATTCCAGTTCCTAAATGCTGTCAGCTTCTGCATGACAACACTTTCTGTGTTGGTATTACTGCAGCCATTACTTTATTTATTTGAGACAAGATAAGATATATGACTTTGTGCTGCCATTTTACATACAAAGATTTCACAAAAGGTACAAATGATTAATCACAAAACGCCTACAATTTCTGACTTATTTAACTTAAAAACAAACAATGGTCATCAAGAATATTTTAGTAAAGTCAAAAGCAGAAAGAAAGATAAAATGAAAGAGTAGAATGACATTTCATTAGAAAATAAAAACTAATTATTCCAGTGCACTTCGTTATCTTCCTCCATTACCGGTGATTGCTCCCCTTCAACTAGTTTGCTTAATGGGCTGTTTTAATCACTCATTTTATCAAATTTAATTTATCTAGATATAATCATGTAAATTATAAGCAGTAAATCAGGTAACAGGTGATAATGTCAGGTAATGAAGTTATGTTAATTTATTCTCAGCGCAATACAAGGATATGACTATGAGAAAAGGAAAACAGAAACATTACCTATCTGTCAGTTATATCTAGTATGCATACAGTATATCTAGTACAGATGCACACAGTATATCTAGTTATACATGCAACAAAGCAGAAGGCAGGGTTTTGGCCTACAGATTCTGCTGTTCCTTTAGAAATCATTGGAGTATGTAAGAATTATCTCTGAATCCTGAGACTTAAAGATTAACATTAATCAACATCTGTAGCTAAAAATGAAGGCCTGCTTGGTTACTTGGGAGTTATTTGTTATTTGTTGTAGAGAGCTGCAATAGCTGGAAATCCTGAATCCTGAATCCCTTTGTTCCACTCTGTGCTCAGCTCATGGCCACACACCTGCAATAAGTCAGGAGAATGAATGAGTGTAGAGCTGTTTCTGAGTGTGTGTACATGAGTGGGTACACAGTACAAGTTCTGTGAGTCTGAAAATTCTACATTAGCTTGGTGACTTAAAAAAAACACCTATCTGTGTTAGCTGCTTAAAAAGAATTTTGTCTAGCTATTATAGCAGTCCCAGTAACTGCAGTTAAGAACTGATTTTGAGGATCCTGCACTCCAACAAACTTG
Organism: Pavo muticus; assembly: GCA_016647715.1. NCBI lineage: Eukaryota > Metazoa > Chordata > Aves > Galliformes > Phasianidae > Pavo > Pavo muticus. The sequence continues at coordinate 1,112,238 of JACDJE010000030.1, read as the reverse complement.
GCAATATTACTTTATGTACCTCTCAACTTGTTAGACAAACTGTGTGCCAGTCCTGGGCCATGCCATGCTGAAATTCAAGCACTTGGAAGCAAATACAAAAGGAAGACAGGTAGACCCATAGCAAATGCATTTCTCATTTGTTTGTTTGGTATTTTAGATCTGAGAAACAACTATGCAATCAATATTAAAAAAATCTGCAGAACTTGTACAGCAGAATTATTATTATGATTATCAATTCGTATGTATCTGCCTCTGTTCAAATCACATGATGAAATATGTGAGTTGCAGGAGGCATAAAAATGTCCCTTCTGAATAAATGTTTTCAGAAAACAAGTAGGGAAAAAAACAGGTAAAATTACTGTGAGAGTGCAAAATAAAACCTGTAGCAGCATCAAGAGAACAACGCTGATAATTATCCACTTTAAGAGAACATTATGTTTAACTGAAAAAGCAGTCTCAGTCTTATTGTTACACTCAGTTCACATACACAATAAGTAGGAATATCTATTTGAAGATGAAAAAGGCCAACTACAAGGTTTGAGAACGAATGCCTTAAATTTTCTTCACAGAAGATGGTCAAGTATATTTAAACTTTTTCAGTAGAAGTGCTCGCTGAATTTTATTAAAAAATACCAGCTGTGACTAATTTCCTATTTTGTTCTTTGAAAAAATATTTCTTTGAATACATTGATCTTTACAATTTAAAATTTACTTTGGTATCTACAAGGCCAGCCAAGAAAGAATAAAATAAGTTAAAATTTCTAAAATAAAGCACAAGTTCATAAAGAGCAACTTTTCACTCTTCTGCCCCAACAGGTATTACATTTAGCTCTTCACTTCCCCAGGGTAACTTCATGTATGGAGCAAATTTTTCTACATTTAAATTTTCATTTCAGTCTTGCTATTGACAAGAATATCTGGAAAAAGCCCCCAGATATTGGATTGAGGACATTTTGCCAAAGTAGGTTGTAAAGTTTCTCTGCCCTATAACTCCTGACATAAGCTAATAATCAAGAGAAAATCAGTGTTCTGGTGAAACTCCGGGAAACTTCACTGAGTAACACACAGAGATGCTTAATGTCTTTTGGGCTGTCAGACATACTCACCAGAGCATAATATTTCAGCCCAGTTCTTAAAATCATTTCATGTCTGTGGTTCTGCCTCTCACTCACTGGGAAAAATCTGTGACTGCTCTGATAAAGCTTTAATAACATCCCTCTTCTGATGATGAAAGAGTGGAATGGGATTCCTGGGCCTAAGCAATATTTTTTGGAAGTTGTTTCCATGAACAAAAGATGTGAACTTCAAGGTCAGCTCCAGAAAGTCCCTACGTAGTCCTCAGAAGATGCATCTTCTGCTCCTACCATCTGCTACTATCTCAAGTGTCCAAGCATTAATTTAATGGTGAGCACATTTTCTTCTGGTCACTTAGTTGAAGCCTTGTTCAATGAATGCATTTTGTGCTGAGATTCAAATGCATGGTGAAAATCAGGAAAGGAAGTTCAAACCAGAAATTCTTAAAAATAATAAACTGTCATGGTAGTACAGAGCTGCTGTAGTATAGTATAGTAGTATATAGTCTGCTAACAAATGAGTCCACCAGAAATCTTCACATACGCTGAGTAAATAACCTATGTCTTCTGCATACCATTCAGTGAAGACAATGTAAGCCTCTTTTTTACACCAATGGCCTTTGGAGTAGGCCCTGGCCCCAGACAAGCTATACAACTGCTAGGTTTCACCATTAATCTCTCTCCATGATGTTCTTCTCAAATCTCTATTGGTAGTCCCATCTTTTCATTCCTTACTCAGGAACATAAACAGAGCACTATCCTTTACTCAGATCTTTCTTTGGCCCTAGGGCTACACCTAGATACTTCTTTCTACATAAAAACACTCACTGTGAGCCTCATCTAACCACCTAGCTGAAAGTCGTGCCCAGACTCTAATCATTCCGTATTTCTGTTATTGGAATATCTGTTTCGTTGGCCTTGATGAATGCAGTTTTGTCCTGCTCATGTCTGTTGAGATTAGCATTGCAAAAAACAAATTTTATTCCTTCTTTTCTCTCGCCTCTGTTTCTCTATTAGCATATTCTTGTCTTCAGACTCGAGTATAACTTAGTCATCTCCACTTTCAGGGTTATTCTTCACTTCAGCCTCTTGACACTATCAAATTGCATTTGCTGGTTTACTGGTGACTCAGCACCCACTAGCCATTCAGTCACAACTGCTTCTTAACTTTATACCTCAGGTCTTTCTTCCTTATTGTTCCACACACTTAAGACCTTTCAATAACTGCCTTCAAATCTACTTCAGTGTGTCCTTCAAATTCCACTTAGAAACACATGATGTGAGTCATTTAACATCTTCAGTCACTTCTATCTAAACATTTCCTCATGTTCGCCTTTTGTCTTTATCATACGTTATCTTTTGTTTTGACTTCAGACTGCAAGCACTCTAGGACAGACACACTTTTTATCTGTCTTCCTACTTCTTAGGACATTATCATCCTGTCCATGACTGTGAGTGAAATAACAGGAATAACAAGTATGGGACAGTGAATTCTGTCATTCGCTGCATGAAGCACATACTAAATCTGAAACATTCATTATATTGTAAAGGATTTTTTTTCATGTGCTTTTTTCATCTCTCTCCATAGAATTTCTTTTTCACATTTATGTCTCTTTTCAATGAGGATTTTCTCCTCCTCATCTGTCTCTATCAACACTGTTTTCTTGTGCCTGTTTTCTCATTCATCTCAAACCACTCTTACTTGATATCCCTACTACAATTATACAATTTCTTCTTTTTTTTCACTCTTCTATGCCTCTTCTATCTCTCTCACTCTTGTCAAACTTTTACAATTTAAGGAAGATTCAACAGCTTCACCTGCATAAAATTATATAAGCTACAGTCATCATTGACCTTAATACCACTTCTACAGACATTCAGTAATAAATAAGTTATTTTTGCAATGTTTGTTTCAGTACTGATCTGCAGTGGATGTACTGGGATCTATTCCCTGTGCCAGACTCACCTGATGAACACGCAGACTGTCTCATCTTGCAGCTTTTGGTCTCCAAAGGGTCAAATATGGATAAGAAGAATCAATTACATTCTGGTAAGCTAAGGAAGCTATAAAGCAGATTTCTGAAAGGGGGGAAGAGATTGCTTCAAGTCTTTTCCATTAGCAGGTGTGAAGTGAGTTACTGTGGTATTACAGAAAGTGCAGAACTCTATTCTTATGAGAAAGTGTGTTTAGATGGATGTAGTAAGCTTAATGAAACCTCATCCTTCCCATTCTTTTTTTTTTTCTTTTTTTTTTTTTTTCAACACAAATTTCTTTATTTCAGTAATGCTTGTCTTAACAAGAAAACTAGTTAGAGCTAGTTATATGTGGTTATTTTTCTCTCTGGAAAAAAATGTACATTTTTTTGTCAAAGACTGCAAGATATTTTTTTTTCTGCACATTTTAAACAATAAATGAGAAGACTGTTCTTTTGCCAAGAGTTTAAGATCATCATAAGTTGTTTCCTTTCTCGAAATTGCTCAGAGCTCATAGACAATTGACACTTCAAATTTTGTTCAGTTAAAAACATTGTTCCTATTGGAAAAAACAATTCAATGGATTTTTTTAAATCTAATAATGGTGTCGACCTATCAGATCATAAGAAAAACTAGGCTAAACAATGCTCTTTATTCTCGTGATTTTTTTTTCAATTTTACTGGAAAGAATTTACAAGCATAGTGGTAATAAGTGATCAGAAAGACCACTGTGGAGGGCTGTAGAGGGCTGAGAGACAAGCATCAGACAAGGGAAAGTAGCTAAGAAGCAGCTAGTGCTGCACAGAATGGCTTTTTCTTTCTCTAGTACGGAAAGTCTGTATTATAGGAAAAGCACTGGTCTGTAGGGGACTTGAGCTCCAACAGATGACTGCTGGAAACTCTTGCTGTGGTGATTATCATTATAATTATCATTATTAGCCTCAGCTGCTTGTTTCCTTGCTTCTGTTGAGGGCTACCACTCCTATACCAAAGCAGCCTGCTTCCTACCCATCAGCCACTCCAATACACAGAGCTGCCTGATGGCCTGAGCTGCTGTGAAAGGATGCTGACACACACCAATTTGCAAACTGGGCCAGCTAAGACAAGTCGGGTGCTCTCTAACAGCACCAATTTATTCTCCATTGCAAACCCCTCACGTCCCAAACAACTGCAACTCTTTGCTCAGCAGATGTTAATCAGAGCCTTTGGACCACAGCCACCACACCAAAAATCTCTCTGCGGTCAGGATGTTTGTTGCCCTGATTGCTGTACGTTTTGCCACAGTGTACTCTCATATAATATGGTACAAAATCCTCTGGTAGTGTGGTGCCTCCTCTCCATGCTGCCTGCATGGCTCCTTTGCTCCTTTCTGGCTACAATGGATGTACAGGGGAGCTGGGTGCTTATTAAGATGTCCCAGAGCCCTTTATTCATTTGCCACACTACTCTATAAGCAATGCTGTGTCACTGTGTAGCTAACCTCAGAAACACCTGGCAGGTGTCCCCAGACAGGCCGAGGAAACCACAACTCCATGCAATTTCCAAGGCAAGTTACCTGAAGAATGGAAATGACACCTACGTTATTTGATCTGAATAGCACACGCATAAAAGCCCTTGAATGCTAAAAAGACTTTCATAGCATTTTGAAGAATTGCTGATCTGAGCAGCAAGTTTGGAAAAGTTTTTCTTACAAAATAAAGGCTCTCTGTCACCAGCATGTTGACAGTTATATCTATTTATCCATTTCATATCCTGCTTCAGTAGAATGCTATGTGCCACAAAGCTCTTAGCAATATCAAAGACTTGGTGTAAATTAATAGCAAGAATTAATTTAAATTATTTACTTCCACATTATTTTATGAAGAAAACTGCTTACTGATCAAGTAACACTTTCTGTCACAAAGCGGTGAAATAAAAGCTAAATTAATCTCTATGCTATCTATTGTGAAGCTGAAAATATTTGCCCTTAATTCTTTAGGTATTTTTGCAGCTCGGTAGTGAATATCTGCATCCCAGCATGGTTAATTCTTCATGCTCTTTCTCAAGCCATGACAGCCCTACAAGTTCGGTCCACCATCTCACTGCATGCCCTCTGCCCCACTGCTAGTCCTACACCTCAGTACTACCACCCTGCTGATGCTGAGACGAAGTTGCACCAGGGGTGTGATCTGTTTACATTGGTCTGACAGCCAACACAGCAGCCCAACATGGTACTGCCAAACTCAGAATTCTGACCAAAATGGTGCTCTGGCTTACAGCAAACACACAACCATCAGGGAAGGATAGGTGGAACTGCAGTCATTACTTTTAGGTGCTCATCTTTTTCTTGTCTGACCAATAGAATAAGTAATATTTAATATTCATTATACTCTTGCACCACAAGACATGAAATCATGCTTATAATTAGCTGATAAAGAACCAACGGACAAAACATTTATTTAGAGAAGAACAGAGCCCACGTTTCCTAACAGAAAGCCTGCATCACATGCTTCAGCCATGGAAAATGTTGCATGCTATCCTTAATTTCAGTTACTGTGGCAAAAAGCAGGAGCTTTGAAGATAATCTTCCACTCATTAAGGAAAAAAGAAAATGTTCACCTCAGATGACAAGAGGAGTGAAATTTTGCAAAGCTGTCTTTAATCTTGAGGCAATTGCTTTTTTCCTTTTGACTACTCCATGTTGTCCTAGTTTGTGCTGCCCCAGGCCTTTAGTCCATCTGGCCGATAGGTGAATCTACCGCTGCCATCTGTCATTTGTGACAATTTTTAAGGAGTTGCAATATATAGGAAGAATGCAAACAACAGACATAAATTCTGATTGGTCTTTCTATAAAGAGCCTGGAGAATAAAGGAAACTTTATTACTGTCTCTTCCCTGCTTTTTGTGGAGAATAAGGAAGAAGAAATGAGAAACGTTAATTCTCTTACTCTGCAAAGATACATTCGTGAGCACAGTAAATCAACTGTTAAAACATCAACTTGGAATCTGAAACAAAAATGGATCTCGCAGAGTTTAATTAATTATTTTCTTGGACTGACCTTGCCATCACCAGGAACTCTTCTATGGGGTACTGCACAATCCTACTTTTTCTCTTGAGTATTTTTCTGCTAGGAGTCTTTTCCAGACATCAATGAGGAGTGACTTAAAATGCATAAATCTAAAATAAAAAAGAAGAAAAGCTGCCACTTCAGTCCCCAGGCTGCTCACTTGATATTCTCTAGCCCCCACTAAGCCAGCCATCAATGCCACTAGCAGTGAAAGTGAGTAGCACAGTGTTGCTGATGCTAGCACCTCTGTGTCAATTGTTGTAATATCCAGTGCCCTTGGGACCAGAAAATTTCTCTAAGCAGCAAACCATTAAAGCCACTGCTAAGCATCTTTCTCCAAGAGCCATTGACAGAAAAAAGGGAGTGCTTCTCCTATACTCAATAAAAATAAATTACAGGATAACGGAAATTGAAGCAATTGCAAGAACACTGAGGTACTTAAAAAATATAATTTAACTGCTTTGGCATCCAGCATAAGTTAGCACCTGTGGAGAAGAGCAGGAACTGGGATGCATCTGAATTTTTATATATTCAAAGTACGCATCAAAAATATCGCTCAGAAATGGGCAAATTTGACATTGTTTATATAAACTCTCAAAAACGTACAGACAAAGCATCACTACGAAAATGGTATATGAATTGATTTTCTAAGGAGATTTCCAAGTTACATTTTCTTTATTGAAATGGACACAGCTTTTCTCCTAGCATCTGGTACTTCAACCCAACATCTTGCTCAGAATCAAGAATTGTATACAAAAAAAGGAAGAATTGAGAAACATCCCAAAATACTGCCAGGGCAGAAAAGACGTGCTGCTACCTATAGAGTATATGCAGTCAATGTGAGGGCAGCATAGTCTGAGGTAACATCCTTTCACAGAGGAAGCTTCAGGATGGTGTGCTGGAAGTATATATCAAGAGAATCCTTCCCATTGCAGGTGAGAGGTATGTGGAGTGGGCATTACCTGTCCTCACTGAGACTTAAGTATGATTGCTGCATACTAATTCACAGCAACTTATGCCACTTTACACTGACTACAGTTCTGTTTTTGAAAAAAACTGCAAACCTACATCTATATTCCTCTGGCAATAAAAGGTTTACTGCTGTGGTGAACTGCTCATTTATCCGAGCCTTCGTTGAAATAAATTAATAGCAATTTCAGCTATTTCAAACTAAGATATAAATCAAAGTGGAACAGCTTTTATCTACAGCCAATACCACAGACACAGTGTTGATAAGCACAGCATAAAATCTAGGTTGAAATCCTTCCTCCCATTCTCCCATTCTCACTCTTCCAAGAATCACATCTTGGTTTCTGTACCAAAAATAGCACTTACAATAAGGTATAGTAAGAAAGCTTATGTCAGAATATCATTATGATTTATTAAATAAGGGGTGCTTTGATCTTGAAAAATGAATAATAATAATACATTTACAAACACAGGGATTTATCATTAATGAAATGCATATATTAGAAATTAATGAACAATTTGATTATATAATGTAATATAAAGTTTCTTGAGAGACATATTGCATGATGAAGTTTAAATTAAACTCAAAGCCCCTAAACAAAGACAATTAATACCTGTCATGAACTGAACATTTAAAACTAATTTTAATAAGGAAATTTATTCTGGGTATTGAATAGAGGGTTTTTTTTTCAGTGTTGATAATGTAAACTTGTATGCTTTGTAAAGAGTTTTCAGAGAAGAAATTAACATTAAAACTTATGAGTACAAATTCTGCTTTACAAATAAAGTACTGGAAATAACTTTTTTATCTGTAAGATGTTCTTAAAATAGTTATTATGGGGAAGAAACATTTCTTTGGATCAATTGTCCTTTAACTTTCTACTTCAAGGCTTCTTGTCCATTCCTTTGAAATAATTAAAAAGGGAAGCAAGAACCAAGCCTTGATAGCCTCTTTGCAAAGTCCTTCTCAGAGAGGTCTTTTTATCTCTACATCATCAGTGCCTGTCAGCATAAAGGGTAGCCCTAGGAAGTGTGTAATGAGCAAGGCACATATTTCTTACTGACATTCCATCTCTATCCATCCATATCCTTCACTCAACCAGCAGAGCCATATCTGTAAACGCCTGTAACATGCACCTTCGGTATCGTATCTGCTGCTTGCTTCTGCACTGGCTGAAATGGTGATTACGTGTAGCTAGTGGAATGCAGATGAACTTAAACCTTATGAAAAAAAGCTTTTCTAGAGAGAGAAACAAGAAGAAACAAGACAAAACTCAAATACAAATCTCAAATCTGCAGTTTTGGATCATTGAATCATAGAATATCCCCATTTAGAAAGGACCCATAAGGATCATTTAGTCCCACACTTGGCTCCACACAGGACCACACAGAACTCAGACTGCATATCTGAGAGTGCTGTCCAGACACTTTTTGAACTCTGGCACTTGGGGCAGTGCCCACTGCCCTGGGGAGCCTGTTCCAAAGCCCAAACACTCGCTGGTGAATAAACTTTTCCTAACCCCTACCCTGCCCCTCCCCTGACGCAGATCCATGTGGTTCCCTCGGGCCCGCGCTTCACCTCCACTCCCTGTGAGGAGCTGCAGCCGCCATGAGGCCTCCCCTCAGCTCCTCTGCTCTGCACTGAGCAAACCAAGAGACTTCAGCTGCATTAAATACTCAAGGATTCATGGATGAATGGGGAGCAACAGATCTGTAAAAAATGTTACAATCAATAACAAATCACGGTAAAAGACTCCTAAATGTGAATAATTACAGTACTGGAATCCACATGGAAGGACAATCAATGATTAGACATCTTTGTGGTAAGAATAAGCCATCCCAGTGCTATTAAGAAAAACAATTTACTTTTCCAAAGTATTATTGAATGGAATTGTCCTCTTTTAAAATTAACTAAAACTTTAAAAATCAATTATTATGCAAACCAGATGTCTTAGGGGAAATGAAATACCCATGCTGTTCTGATAAATCAGGCAATAAGTGCAGGAATTACATACCTGATGGAAGCCACCATGATTAGTCTCATCTATATTTCCTTCTTTATTAAAGGCATTTTCTATTTCAAGTAAATATTCCAATTTGCCTGCAGCATAGCTTAGAGCTCGAGTAAAAAATCATCCTTTCCCCCACCATACACAACCAGACTAACTCAACAATCATAGAATCATAGAATCATTGAATCACAAGGTTGGAAAGGACCTACAAGATCATCTAGTCCAACCGTCTTCCCATTACCATTGCTACCACAAGCTACTAAACCATATTTTGTAGCTCCTCATCCAGACACCTCTTGAACACTGCCAGGGATGGCAACTCCACCACCTCCCTGGGCAGGACATTCTAGCACCTGACCACTCTATGAGAGAAATATAATAATAATATAATAACTGCACAGAACAGACGTGGAGTAGAGAAACTCAAAATGTCACATCAACGATGTCACATCCTCAGTTTCTGCTAATCTGCGTACATGAAAAATACCCAGTTAGGTGGGTATGTCACCCTTTTAAACCTATTGTACTTACTTACTTCTATCTTATCAATAACTGGATTGCTCAGTTACTGCAGTATAGCTGTATGATAATATGGTACTATGTTTTTCCATGTAGGTACTTCAGACCTGAACACAAACAAGATTCATGGGAGAGAAAATATCTTGAAAACAGTTCTGTCATCACCATCAGAAAGGGTTATTGACAGGCTGTATTCAAAATTCATTCCACTCCTATGACTCTTACGGATTTGAGAATACCACGTATTAGCCACAAAGACCTTTGCTGAGCCATAGCCTTCTGCCTTTCTTACAGTTTGTGTTACAGCTCACAGCAGCCTGGTTGAAGCCCATCTGTTCTGCCAAGAATTGTATCTCCCCCAAAGGTAAGGCTTTCCCTAGTCAATCATCTCTTTGAGCCCAGTATGTCTGCAGTCCTGCCATGCTCCCATGTTCCAGTTCCTTCACCACCTTTTCTGACCCTTGAACAAAGCAACTGTGCCTGTTCTGCATTTGTATTCTGAAATATGTGCAAACCCTTGGCCTTCTGTTCTGATATACAAAATCACCTGCACAACACCGAATTTTTCCTTTCCAATTATTTACACATAATTAGCTTTCCAATCCTGATTGTTAAGGCTCTGACTATCTGGCGCCTTTTCCAGCCATATTTCTCTTCAGTGGCTACAGTTACCTTTTTCCCAGATGTAGGCACCATATCTTTCTGTTCACCTTTCATCACCATTGCAGGTGCAGAACGCTCTGTGAGTCCAACCCTCCATAAATCCTAGCCCACCTCTTCAATCCTTTTTCTCTGTAAAATATCACTTACCAGTCCTAAACCTTAGATGAGGTTTCCAAGTTGTCATCTCCTGTGCATTATGAGATACTCCGTTGTTTTATGTAACTCAATATTTTGAAGTAATTAGTGTCTTTATATGACTACATTTTGTGTCTATCATATTTCAAAAGGAGGTTTTATGTAAGTTTGCATTTTAGGAAGACTGAAAACTCTCAATTTTTTCACAAAAATCCATTAAAACATTTCCTTCAATATGAAAGATGAGTCATTTTTAAATATTGTTTCATTCTGTAACATGACTTGGGAAGTAATCAGCTACAACAATATACTGACTGTTACGGTCTAGTTTCAGCTGGAATGACTTTCAGTGATTTTGAATACACTTGTCTCCTGCTGAAGCCAAATGGAGTTTCAAATGTTCAGAGCCTTGAAAAGTCAGGCCTCATCTAAGCACAAGGATTTATTTTTTCCTTGCAGTACTGGCTCTCTACTTTCAGTCGTACAGGGTACAGCCACGTTTTTAAACATACGCTGCAGATTTTCTAGTGATTAATTCCCTGACCACAGTATATCCTCAGGTCACA